>JAZHFQ010000062.1:0-225195 GCA_038387885.1 Spodoptera picta
TTTTATAAGTCCAGGTTTCCTCACGATGTTTTTCCTTCACCGTTTGTCAGTGGTGTCTAAATAATCTTAGAAAGTACATATAACTCGGAAAAAGTCACATTGGTACTTGCCGTTGGTAGGTTTCGAACCCGCACCCTCATGCATGAGAAGCGAGCGTCTTAAACCTCCAGGCCACCACGACACTATTTATTTCAATTAAATAGTATAACATTACAGTCAAAAAAACTAAGGCGTTAAACATTTCAAATAATTATAAAAAGAAAAAAAAACAAAACAATAAGAATTGTTTTGTTTTTGTTGTCTTTGAAAAACATCATCAACAGCCTATAAATGCCCACTGCTGAGCAAAGCCTCTTCTCGCACGGAGAATGTTTGAGCATTAATCACAACGCTTGCTCAATGCGGGTTGGCGATTTCAAACTTACAGTTGAAAACGTTGGTAGGTTTCTAACCCGCACCCTTATGCATGAGAAGCGGGCGTCTTAAACCTCTGGGCCACCACGACCGTTTGAAAAACATCTTAATAGATAATGGTTCAGGACATAGGTGCCATAGGAAGACAAATTAGTGAAAAATGCTGTGTTTGCTAAGGTTATTTTTCTTTTTTTTATTGCCCCAAACTAGGATTTTCTCCTGTGTCGTGGGTGCGTTTACAAACATACAAGTTCACATACACATGACACCCAGACCCAGAGCCCGGAACAACAATTTATGGATCACACAAAGAGTTTGACTGTCGAGCAAACATGAACTTAAAACCCACTAAACCTAACACGCTAAATCTAAATCGTGAAATTTTATTTTATTTTTATTTTTTTATTTTTATTATTACAGAAAACTCAACAGCTTATTTAGTAAATGCTACATCTATAATAATGACAAGGCATGGAAACTTAAGCCAATAACAGAGTTTTTCAGCATGCGTTAGGTAAAAGTAGGAGAGTGAGCAATATAAAATAAAATTAAACAATCAAGGACATTTTTTTATAAAGCAATAATTAAGAAGAATAATAATGTTATAAGAGTCACGCACTAGTGAGTATTTGTATAAGCGACTTACGAAAGGATACCTTTGACAAATTAAATATATCCACACTCTCAAACTTCCCTATAAAATGTAATTATAAATCAAATGAAGTTTACGGAAGGAAGTACATGACGCCTTGAGTTAATTGGTGCTAAAAGTTTTTGATAGTCACTAAATCTGGTCTATCTAGATTTGTAGTTAAAATGAATAAAACAATGATAAGATTACATAGAACTGCATGGTTGGTGTGGTTGGAGAACCGACTGCTACGTTAGGTTGACTTTTTGTTTTATTTGATGTCGGGAGGAAATCTTCATAAGGCACCTCTATTGGGGAGAAAGACTAGGGATTGTGGGATTCGTACCTCACTAAAACCACTCGGTGGCCACCCTCAGCACCTGTAGGGGCACCGGGTCCTCTGAAGAGACCTGCTCAGGAGCCCTCACGGTGCAATGCCTGTTACAGCACATCCCTAGGGAGACGTGCGTGTCCATTGATCATCGCCCTGGGTTCAATTATCTTATTGTGTGACCCAAAAATCTTTTGTTAAACATTATATTGAAAAGAGATACGATATAAATAAAATAATAATTTAATTTTTGAAAGTTTGATAGAAGTTTTGATTAAAGTGTGGGAGAGCCATGCTTCGGCACGAATGGGCCGGCTCGACCGGAGTGATACCACGGCCGAGCAGAAAACCGACGCAAGAAATAACGCTTGCGTTATGTTTTGCAATATCAGTAACCGGAGTTACCGGTTACCGGAGACCGAATTAGTTCCTCAATCTCCCCAATCCCCGAATCCCAACAATCCTCTGGTGTTTAGGGTGTTCATGGACGGTGACGATTGGTTACCATCAAGTGGTAGGTATTTATAAACTATATGTGTCACCTGTTTTATTTGTTTGTTTGTTCTATTTAAAGTATTTTCATTATTTTTTCTTTCTCTTTCTTTCTTTCTGATCTATCTACTCGCCTACCGGCTTATCCTGTAAAATAGTATATAACAATTAAAGAAATGTAAATTGAACTATGGGGAATGCACTTTGCATATAAACCTATGTTTAATTACAAAACATATGCCAGAGATGCGTATAAAGTAATCATCAATTACCTGACAACCTTTATGTATGCATATTATGATGCATTTATGAAATGTCTTCCTTATTATCCATTACTGATAATATTGTCGTTGTAATTGTTGTTGTCCACATACTTCAATATTGGTGCTCAGACCGTTTTTAAATTTGATTATAGGCTAAATATAGGGTTTAAGTTATAAACGTAAAGACTAAGTCATTATATTATATTTTGTAAGGAGTTTATGATGCTTCATTTTGTATTATTTGTGACGTCGACGGTGTGTAAGTCTTATGTCAGGAGAAGCATTATCCTTAGTCAGGTTACCACTTTTCAAAACTTCATTAACCCTAGAAAGATAATCTTATTTTGACCTACGGGAAAGATAATCATACGTCTTTGAGACGTATTCGGATTTATAACATGCACATGGGACAAGTTTCTATAAACCGCGTTTTAAAAAGTTATTGAATCATTAGTTTAGGGTTTTCTACGACAAATAAAAACATAATTACTATAAGAAAATGAATATAATGTAAAAACATAAAGAAAATTTGTAAACCTCTTACAAAATATCTAAAAAATATCAAGTCTTCCTTTGTTGATAATTGTGCTAATCTTGAGTTTAAAATCACCCTTTTTTTATTAATATTATATAGAATAAGAACTAATTAAAAGCTTGATATAAAAAATCAACAAGTTTTAAGTTTCGATCACATTTAGATACAGCCTTTATATATATATCAGTTTTGTGTTCACCATTAATAATGCTTTCATTGCATTTATAACGTATCATTTTCGAAATCCTTCTTATTTTTGACTGACAATACGCACAATATCTCTTCTTTTTGTTTCCTGGTTCTTCATTATCATCTAAAGTAATTAGTTTTCGGCAGCAACTTGAATATTTACACGGCCATGTCTTTTAAGAGTAGGAGTTTCTGATCTTCTCTCCATCCAAGGTGGCATAAGTTCAGCGTTGGTCCATTGCACTATTTCATTATAATCTCGTCAGTTATAAATAATTAAGAGCATATAGCAGGCCCATAAATATTTTTACACGTGTGAGTAGGCCCTCTAGAAGTTCGTACTATGTTTATATTTGTAGTTCTTCTTCTATTTTGACCCTTAATTCCAATGTTTGTTTCTCCCGCGCAATATACGTTGAGTTGGAATAATAATCGTTACAAAAATTTGAACTTGAATCTTGGTTGGGTACACATGACGGAGATGATGGTACCTGCAATTCCTCCGATGTTGACCCAGCAACTTCGTCAACCAATTCACTAGTCAATCAACTGACCAATTTTCGCTTCACTGTTCTCCAATATTATTTCAATTTGTTTATAATCAAGGGCCCTGCATCCAGCCATTGTAATAGATTACCAAAATCACCAAAAATATTAAAAAAAAACTATTAATAAAACGAACTACTACTACAGGGAATGAGGTACAAAAGTTACACAAAGGATAATCATACGTCTATCGAACGTACGCCATACCTGTATCTACGTAATTATTGTACTCACCAGGGCGAGATAGCCGTCTCGCGTAAGGTCTGCCCGGCCAGTGGGATAACCTAGAAGGACAGAGCGCTACGATGCGAAATAAATAAGATATAGCAATATTTGTGTCGGTCATGCGTCTCAGAGACAGACGTAGATTATCTTTCTAGGGTTAATGTGTCTTTCTTTGACGTAGACGACTAATTATTTCTTAACTAAGAATAACTTAGCATTAGGGAGCATCTTTTTCTTTAGGTGACAATTAAATGGGTTACTGGCAAAAATCATAATGTCGTTAAGTGTCACCTAACTTAGCTTACGGATTCCTTAAAAGAGATTTTGTGAAAACGGGTATTAGTTGTGTACTTAGGTCGTTGGATGTAAAAAGTTTCCATCTGGTCTATCTCGTAGTCATTGAGTAGACCAGTAAGTAGACCTACATACATTTGGCAGTACACGTCTTGTAAGTAGGTAACTATGTTGAAAATGATCTTGTAACACAAAAAAAAAATAAACGGTTACATAAAATCGTTGACTAGGTGATTCGCACTAGTTCGTGAGTTACTAATGAGGTGAGTGTGTGCAAAATTTGGCAACAAAACATCAATACCTAATGATTACCAAGAACTGATTTATAACATTTGGCTACTCAGTTTCTACATAATAGTAATAAGTAAACAAATAATTTTAGTTTTTCATTTTAAGTATTTGCTATAACGGATATCCCGCGCTTAGGCGGCAATAAAGAAATTGAGGATACAATGAAGTAATTATCGTTATTTTACCAAAATATAAGGAAAAATAATTCTTATAATAAAAACGAACAAAAATAATTCTTTAAGCACCTGTTTACACCTGAAGTACCTGAAAAACTTATGTGACAGATAGTTCATACAAATTACGTTCTTAATTCAAATTTATCTGGTAGATAACGGCTATCCAGCAGCTGTAGCCAAATGCCATTTAGCGCTTGTCTACATGTAGAATAGAAAACCAAATTATATAGAATTGACGTAAATTTTGACACTTGTCAGTGTCATCCCCATACATTTAGTTTTCTACTCTCTCTGGAGACAAGCACTAAAGTGGCGTTTGGCTAAAGGCCCAGATATTGTTAAATAGGCTCGTAATCGGTAAAAACTAAAAGGTGCAATTGTATTTATCACGATGGTTACATTGGTATATTTATTTATTTATTTATTAAAACTTTATTGCACATATAGTGAAATTGGCGGACTTAATGCCGTAGGCATTTTCTGACAGTCGACCATTGGGTGGTGCATAATGTTAAAGCGGTAGGTGCAAAATTGTAAAAAGAAAGTATGAAATAGATAACGAAGTTAAGGTAATAAAATATTGAAGAGGGAAGACATGATTGTTATAGTCGATAATACATAACTAAGGGTATAGGGTCTTAAAATGAATTATATAATAAATATAATATATCCCAAATATGCATACATATAATATAATACATACATATATAAATAAATGCAATACATAGACTACATATTACCACTGTTTTGAGTTTGCCACTTTCTATAAATGTGTGTTATTTGCCATTCTGATTTCCTTGGGCAGCGCGTTCCACAGAGAGACAGATTGAACGAAAAAGGAGGAGTGAAGATAGTCAGTGCGGTGAGTGGGACATTGAAGTTGACGGTTATTAGATGAGCGAAGGTATTTAGAATGGTTTGCGCATGTATATTGGAAGTAGGAAGCTAGATAAACAGGTGAAGAAGGAGAGTCGAGAAAAGAAAATAAAGTAGTTAACGCCCTTTGTTGCCTGCGCAGGCATATGGGCAGCCATTTTAATTGCAACCGATATTTACGTAAATTGAAAACGAATCGAATGCAGTTATTTAGAAGACGGTCAATTTTGTTGAGTAGATCTGCATTCAGGTCGTAGTAACACACATCAGCATAATCGATGATAGGAAAAATCAGGGCCTGCACGAGCCGTGCCTTGGTAGTAGACGGAAGGAAGTTTCTAAGGCGGTACAAGCCTCGCAACGACCCAGTTACCTTCTGGCATACCCTAGTGACCTGTGCACGCCAGCTCAATGTGTGATCAATATGTAAGCCAAGATCCTTCACATCGTCACTAAACGGGATTGCCACATTATTGTACGAGACAGGCTGCAGCGACGCGACACTGACTGTTTTCCAGGTACGTGTGCTTCCAATGATTATGGCTTGACATTTATTTGGATTTACTTCTATGCCGAACCTTTGTGACCAGTTGTAGATAGCAGCCAAATCACCATTTACTGCCGTGATAGCACTAGGTAAGTCATCCACTGCAGCCTGACAGTACAACTGCAAGGCGTCCGCATACAGATGATACGCACACCGAAGTTCAGAAGTAATGAAATTAATAAAGATTGAAAATAAGAGAGGAGAGAGAATGCCGCCTTGAGGGACACCAGCCAGCAGATCACACCAACTTGAAGAATTATCGTCAAGCCGGATCGACTGCTGACGCCCCCGAAGATAGGAAGAGAACCAGTCCAGTGTTTTGTCAGAGATTGCAAGATGGGACAGGATGGCCAAAAGGAGATCGTGACTGACCATATTGAAAGCGTTTGAAAAGTCAACCAATACTAAAACAGTTACTTTGGTGTCCTCAATCCCTGCCCTAATATCACAATAAGTTTAGAATAAAAAAAACCCTTTAATAAAACAAGATTTGTCCATACCGGAAAATAATTTCGAAATAATCTCGTAGGGCGTAACAACCACTAAAACTTCCAAATACAGGGTCTAGACAATCAGATGTACTAATAATAATCTAGATCGAGTTGAGTAACTGAAATCATCCCATGTACGCACAAATTGATGGACTACAATTTTCCTTTTACGACTGTGGTTATAACGTACAGGTTGTTTGAATTTAAATTAACATTATTGATAAATATTATCACATAACTGACTGCCTCGTTGGCCGAGTGGTCGGAAGTGCGACTGCCGGGCAAGGGGTCTCGGGTTCAATTCCCGGGTCGGGTAAAGTATTACTGGGTTTTTAAAAATCTCAGTAGTAGCATGGAGTCTGGAAATGTCGTGCACATTTCAGACACAGTCTGGAAATGTGCCCGGTATATGGCAATATGCTCACCCCCTATTGCGTGGGACTCATAACATAAATAGTGAAAAGTGGGTGTTACATTGTACAGTGGCATTAAGTGCCGAAATGTGCACCTCTGCCTACCCCTTTGGGGATAAAAAGGCGTGATGTTATGTTATGTTATTATCACACAATAAAGCTTTATTCATATTTTCCAAAATGGCAGACAGTGGTGCTTATTATGGCACTCATACTTATTTATATTTTGTTACAAATTGATTATCTGACCTGGTAATCGAGTCCCCTAATTGCCCATCTTTTACGCATGCGATTACTGACCCAACAAAGTAGGTAAAAGTTTAATCTCTATCTTATAAATTCATCTTCTTATAATTCTTTCATAAAGTACGTTTAAAAAAACCAACTTCAATCCCCTCTTTCTTTAAGTCGGTTAATTAATATACTGATACCTCCTCCTGAGTGTATCAAACACTTTTCTGAAATCTGCATCGAAATCGGTTCAGTCAATCGCGAGACAATTACACACAAACATACATACATACAGGTTAAACTAAGAACCTTCTTTTTTGAAGTCGGTTAAAAACAATTCAATACTTGTCATCTTTTTTAACTCGTCGAGTACTACGAGTACGACGATAATGACGTTATAGACACAATGGGGATGATGACAGGGTATGAAAATTAAAAATATAATTAGTCCGTAACTTAGGTAATAAAAAAATATTAGACACGTATTTTTTTATTTTGTTGTATAATAAAACAATACTTAGATAAAACGAATCAAAGTTTAGGAGTGGGGGCTAAAACGTCATTTCTTAGTATAAAATGTACTGAGAAGTGACGTCACGCGACATTTCAAATCAATTAATCTTCGAAACTATTCGTTTCCGTAAGAAAATAAAAAATACGTGTCTAATGTTTTTAAATAATCTACCAGACGGACATTAAAATAAAAATTAGTCGTCTACCCCATTATAGAACAATAGGTTGCGGTCACCGGTGACCGCTTGGTGTTTGACAGTTTAAACTCTTACGACTCTTACCCTAGTTTTTGCCCTTTCAACACAATATAATCCCAAAATTATCAACATTCCCAAAATTAATACTACAATTAAACTCGTAAAAAGTAAATTAAGATCAATCGTAACTCTCTATGGGGTTGTTGACCTTGTCGTACAGTGATCGAGTGGTTTGATCCCTGGGTGGGTACTTCATTTCCTCGGTCTGCGGTTACGAATTTCACTTATGTGGATATATCAAATGTGTTTATGTATTATTATGACCGCAGAAGATCATGTAAGTATAAGACTACTACTAATTTAGCTATCAAAATATTTTAATAATGGCGTTGGCTTAAAAACCTCCTGAAATACATACTTACCTACTGTAAAATGTCGTAGAAGTAGTGCCTATTGCTACTGATGATCTGAAATTGTACCAAATACAATGCATTTGGTACAATTTTAGATACCGTAGGCTATTACTAAAAATATTAAAAAAGCATAAAAAAAACTCAATAATTATTGGCAGGAAAATTAAGTACCTATATCGGCAAATCAATGAATGAAAGTGTAACTATTTTTCAATATTTAATTGGATTGAAAAATCAAAATAATTTATTTTTGACCCAAGAAACTACCCACTTGCACTCTTGCTTGATGGTCGCACTTACGACCCCTCAACCAACTCAGTTTTCATTCAGTCAATTTCAAGGTTTCTACAAAAAAGTTTGAATAACCACTTTGTTCCATTATAACCATTCTACCTCTATAATGTCAAATCTATCTATGTGCCAAAAAAACAACATACTATAACCACACATGCGTACAATGCATTCATTGTTTTAATTACAAAACCGTAGATGCAATTAACCGATACACCGCAGAATTATAGTTTGAAGTTTGTGTTGCAAATCTTACGTCATTGGTTGATTCATCTGAAGAGTTTCTGTGTTCGAAATATAGAGGGCGTGGTTTTAGGATGGAGGTAGTATGTGAGTGTAACCTCTTTCTAAGGTAAATAGGGTGATAGACAATGGGGTATTGATAATTTTCTTTTGATTATTGGTTGAATAGTGTAGGTTACAATTAATCGCTTCAAGTACAATGACTTTAAAACAGAATTTCTGATTAAATTAAAAAATTTCGGTAGATGTAATGATGTTTTTATTAAATAATACAATGAATAAATAGCTACATTTATCCCGAATATTATGATTACGAAATTCAATGTCTATATAAGATGTATTCAAGGTCTATAAAATTAACAATGAAAGTTCATATTAGCAGTATCCTTTTATGGTTTCACACTTTTAGGTAATAATTAGAAGCAGTAATCTTTGTTTCTAACCACAACACAAAGAAGTGAGACATGCTTTTCAATAAGACAAGTTTAATTGTTAATTTGCTATATTATTTTATTTATAGTATACTTATAATTACATTTTCCGGGCAGCAGCGCTCTCTGGTAAACCAAAAGTGGACGCTCTTTAATAAAATGGGTAATTTGCACTTGAAGTAAAAAAAAACATTTTTATTAGAGCTCAAAATTAGACACTCACACACAGGCTGGGGGAAATTAATTTTTCTTTGCAAATTTAATTGAGTCGTCTATTCTTATGAACAAATAAAATTAAAGCACACATACTTATACATATATATACACGTAATTAACCCAAAGGTTTGTTTAATGTAAATAACCTAATTTAACTAGATGATCGACAGTGTTCTATAATTACAACATTTATTAATAATTACAGGCTTGTCTGCTCGCCTGCTGTTGACAGATTACAGTTCATAATAGATGTGAACGAAGTGACTTTTGGACACCATAATATCATGTAGTACTCGATAGATCAATTTATAACTCTGTATCTATATTGACACCTTAGTTTTGAACTTGTTTCGTAAAGTTATTTGGGACTTTTTTTTTAAGGGGGGAAAATCATCGAATGACTGCTCCCGCCTGGGTGAGGCGGGAGGGAGTGTCAGACTCTTACTGACTAAAAATCACCCCGTTCCTTCTCCTGCACGTCGAGTCGGAGCCCCGGTTACCCGTTAGGTTCTCCGCGACAAGTTATTTGGGACTAGATTGTCTTGTCTTAGCTGCAGTAGGTACGGATTTATAGCCAGAATTATTACATTAATGCAGACCTAGTTTAGTAGTTACGTGGTAGGTTTCTTCTAGAAAAGAGGGATTTAACATAATATGTACGCTTAGACTGCCTCGTCGGCCGAGTGGTCGCAATTGCGATTGCGATTGCGATTGGGAATCGAACCTGAGACCCCGGGTCGATTCCCGGGTCGGGCAAAGTATAACTGGGCTTTTTCAAAAAAGCTCAATAGTAGCACGGAGTTTGGGATTGTGCCCGGTATATGGCAATAAGGTCACCCCCTATTACTGTTGTGTGTGGTGCGGTGTTACATTGTACATTGGCATTAAGTGCCGTAATGTACACCTCTGCCTACCCCTTCAGGGATAAAAGGCGTAATGTTATATTATGTTATGTACGCTTAGGAAATGAGTTGACAATCACAGTCTAAAAGGTTCATTTTTGTCACAGAGCGCTGTTAAGTATGTTGTCCCTTAGTTGGATTTCACAAGAAGAGCAGACGTGGTTAAAAAAAAGTAATGCAGTAACTTAGATACGAGTGAGATGTTGAAGTCACGAAACAATGTGATGTTGTCACGGTTTGAAGAAAATAGGTAATTCGTAGACGCTTCTATGCCTCAAGCGTTGCAGACTTCTGTTCACGATAGTAACCGATTGACCGATGATCTGACAATTTGAATTTAAAAATAGGTAAGGGCTAACACAGGGACAAATATTAACTTCGTTTGCCTTTCCTGGCGTTTGACTAATACCTTTTTACTTGTATTAAATACTAAAATGACTTACATGCGTACAGCATACTTTTTAACCAACTTCAAAAAAAGGAGGAGGTTATCAATTCGACCGTATATATGTTTTTAATGTATGTAGGTACGTAGATTCTGAAATAAAAACAACCATTCAAAAAAAAACATATAACATCACGCCTTTTATCCCCGAAGGGGCCAAGGGACCACTCGGCCAACGAGGCAACCATTCAAAAACAATGTTAATACAAGTAAGTACATTCTAAATTTATATTTAACTGATCTCAACCCCAGAAACTTAGAGTTTGCACTTATATTAGTCACCAAACTGGCCTTTGAAGGAATAACCCATACCTATATTTTTATTTATTTATTTATTTATGTACACACATACAACATAAAGTACAACACATATATAAAATTAAAGTACAAAGGTACCACCTATTCCTATTGGAATTTATTCCTGTGGACCTGGGGCAGGAAAAGTAATAATAATATGTATAATGAAACAGACTTAAAACTAAACAGATAAAAACCAAACAAATACATACAGTATATAAATAAATACATACAAAATACAAACTATACATATAAATGAAGAAATTTACATATCAGGAGGAAAGGTAGTGTTCTCTCACTCGTCTTTTAACAAAAAGTGTAACAACACAAACATACAAAAATCAATGACAAATCGCCATGTATCAATCCAGTACCCATGGTACAAGGAACTAGAACGTTTGCCGCACCTGGCGACGTTTGACTAGCCCATTGTTGCAGATATTTCCTGTCATCAGCACCTATGCTTAGCCTTCTCAAGGTAACACTCTAACTTAGGTTTCATGATGTATTTTTTACAGATTCCATAAGATCTAAGCTCCTTTTATTTTTAAAACGTTGCCCCACAATAGGATTTTCTCCTTTGTCGTGGGTGCGTTTATAAATATACAGGTTCACATACACACGACACTCAGACCCGAAATAACAATTTGTGAATCACTCAAAGAGTTGTTCCCTGCGGGAATCGAACCCGCTACACGTTAACCGTCAGTCAGTTACCCAGCCACTGCGCCAACCGTGCAGTCTAACTTTTACTTATTAAAAAGTATTGTATAACATTATTGTGATTTAATATCTTTTAAATTACGAAATATGAAATCATATAATCTGTTAGTTAGGTACAGGCTACATTATCTCCAAATGGTACTCACAATTTCGAAATCACGATTAGAAAAATTGTGACTCGGTCCCCGAAATAATTAAATCAAATAAAAAATGCCCAAAATATAGGACCTCGATGTCTTTAGATAAATAACACCACCAATTTATTAAAAACTAAAACCCATGACATCAATGAAGCAGTAAATTACCATCTAATTTCACATAAGCCTGAACCCTATTAAAGAACTTCCTCCCCTTCTATTTCAAGCAAATATGACCTCTAATTACATGAAACTACGTCGCATTCTACCTCTATATTGCCTTCACCAAAGCAAGTTATTTCATAATTCTTCATCCCTACATCTATAGTATCCTTGACAGAAGAAAAAATTGAAAATAATTGAAGCATGTTTGTTGTAGTCGGTCGAGTAAGTCGGTATATAAGCGGTGTGCGCAGGAGTCGGTCATCAGTCGTTGCAGTGATACCTTGTAACCAACATGAAATTCTTGGTAAGGGAGATTTTTATTTTAATTTAGGGGGCATTTGATAATTTTTATAAAATAATACAAAATAATTAAAAAATTTTTTTTTTGTTCTTACCTACTAATAATATTTTACTAGAGGTATAATACTAATGATTTTTTTTATTACTAACAATTTAACAAATTTGTAGTTTGTACATAAAATAAGTTGTTGCATGATTTTGCATAGAATCGTAGTATACATGAAATAGTAAAGTTGTAGTTAGTTATCGTAGCTTGTATTAGGAAAAGTTCTGAAATCTATTCTTGCACTGTAAAATACGCTTTTCACTCTGAATGTAGATAATGTTGAAATAATCACTCACTTTGTATATAATCGCACGTATCAAACCACAATAATCTTTAAAATAAAACTCCAAATAATAAATTGTAAATAAAAAATGTAACACCCACTTTTTACTATTTATGTTTTGAGTTCCATGTAATAGGGGGTGAGCCTATTGCCATATACCGGGCACAATTCCAAAGTGAGTGTTTTTTGGACAGTGGCATTGAGTGCCGTAGTGTGGTAACCTAACCCTTCGGGGATAAAAAAAAACGCCGTGATGTTGTAGATATAATAATCAATATAATTTTCAGTTGCATAATCAATACATAGCATAAAACAAAGTCGCTTTTGCTGTATGTCCGTATGTATGCTTAGATCTTTAAAACTACGCAACGGATTTTGATGCGGTTTTTTTTAATAGATAGAGTGATTCTTAAGAAAGGTTTGTATGTATAATACATGCATATTGCACCCATGCGAAGCCGGGGCGGGTCGCTAGTAATATATAAATTCAATCAAACAGATTTATGTATTTAAAACCTTACCTAAAACTATCATTACAGTTCTCTCCATTTCGATAGTTTAGGCCTTAAACTAAATCTATGTACCTAATTACTAATTTAAAACAAGACAAAACAAAATCAAAATGAGAGCATACATATCTTCTTTTTGATAAAACTGTCAATAATTTAACTTTATAAATATTATAGCAAAACTAACAAATCCTAATATGTTATAAGATACGAAAAGCCAGCTGCCTAATTCCAAACTACCTCTAATTTTCATTACAAGTGTCTAAGTAGGTATATTTTGCTATAGGAAGTTGCATACAGTTTGCCCCAGATCGCCATGGCAAATTATACCTTACTTCATTTAATAGGATATGATTCATACATTTGTGTATATTTAGCGTTGCAACAAATCATAGTGTGTATTGTGTGTAACGTGTCATTATTTCTGTGTATAACTTAAAGTGTTTGTTTTTATAAAGTGCAGTGGCATATTTGTGGATACCTAGTGATCGAACTGTGATTAGCTGTTTTAATTTCGTCTTGTGAACAATTTCGACTAAGTAATATGTTTTTATATTAATGTAGAAGTTCCCTGGTTTAAATTTATTTAAAAATATTTTAGATTCGTAAAAAAAATATATATTTTCGTTTGTTAGATAAAATGTAAAGACTTGGTATTAGAGTTCAGATATGTTATGTTCAGAGTTCTTGTACTCGAGTACAAGAACTGTTACAAATTCTATGCTTTATAAAAAAGCACTGTTTTATATATTATATAAGTTAACATTCCAAAAAATTTAAGTATTTTCAGTAAAGTAGTTCTGTAGTATTTAGTGCATGAAACAAAACACTAGAATTATCTATGCATGCCCTAAAACCATTGATTGTTGTTACCCAAGTAGTAATTGAACTCGTAACCTTTCAGTCGCCAGTCCATTCCCTCACCTTTAGCCATAATGTGATAAATAAGAGCACATTATAGTAGCCAAAGGTTTTGTAGATTTTGTTATGTTCTACCATTATTATAAGTGCCTACATTAATGACTGCCTCATTGGCCGAGTGGTCGCAAGTGCGGACTGCCGGGCAAGGGGGTCTCGGGTGCAACTCCAGGGTCAGGCAAAGTATTACTTGTTTTTTTTTAATTCTCAGTAGTAGCATGGAGTCTGAAATTGTGCCCGGGATAATGGCAATAGGCTCACCCCCTATTACAAGGGACTCATAACATAAATAGTGAAAAGTGGGTGTTACATTGCACAGTGGCATTAAGTGCCGTAATGTACACCAGTCTGGCCTACGCCTTTTAGGATGAAGGGCGTGATGCTATGCTATGTTAGTATCGTAAATAATTTCACATTGTTTGAAACGGTGATTTGGGTTTGATATTGGCGTTTATGAAAGTAGTGTTAGATGTAAACAGAGTAATATAGTGTAAATAATAATTGTATTTCAGTAGCCTAGGTGAGATTTGTAAAAACCATTGCGGGTGGTCCAACTGTCCTGACCAACTAGTTGGATCACGGGTCTTTAAAAGGGGCAGTTGTCCAACATTAATTTTAGTTGGACGGACCATAGCACCACAATAAACCTATTAAAATTTTACTAATATAGATATATTTACGAGTTTTTCCAAATATTTTCCTATAAGCCACTTCAAGCAACGTAATTCACTAAAGACAGTCCCATTGTTAGTATTTATGTCACTCAAAAAGTAACCGTAAGCTAGGTACTGAAACGAGCCGCGGAGAACCTAACGGGTAACCGGGGCTCCGGCTCGAAGCGCAGGAGAAGGAACGGGGTGGTTTTTAGTCAGTAAGAGTCTGACACCTCCTCCCGCCTTACCCAGGCGGGAGCAGTCACTCGATGATTTTCCCCTATTAAAAAAAACTACTGAAACGAAAAAAAATATCTTCAAGAGTTCATAAAACTTGATTATAGACTACATAAATGGAATTAATTAATGAACAATATAATTATACGTTGCCCACTTCAATGGGAGTGGTTATTCAAATTAATGACTTTTAGATAACAATCGCAATGTTTTAATTATTATTATTATCATCTTGATACAATTTTTTTGGAAATACCACAAAATAGTTTTATTACTTACTGGTTGTTAAGCGTAGAATACGATTCCTGTTTCTATCCTATGGGAGAATTTAATCGGGATAAAATTCCTATCACCTAAGTCATCTCATACCCGGCCTGTATACCAAATTTAATCAGAATCCGTTCAGTAGTTTCAGCATGATTGATAGACAAACATGCAAACAAAGAAATTTTCACATTATTAAATTATAGCGTATTTCCCGTATTTCCCAAAAACAAGAACTAAGACAGTCAAATACGACTAGTATAAATGTAAGCAATGATTTGTTAACTCTTTTAGTGTTATGGGTGTCCATAGGTGGCTTGGATTAGTTACCGTCAAATGATCCATCTGTTTGATTGCTTCCCGATCTAGTGGTCTTAGGGCCTATTTAAAGGCAAAGGAATAACGTTGAATATTTGACAATATTTCCATTTTAAAAAATGTCGAATGACAATTTTATTTCACAGTTATCTATTAACATTAACATTATCTGTTGATTGAATGGAAATCGAAACTGAATCACTTTTATTTTGTAAACGATATTATTTAACTCTGAAATAATTATACCTATGCTGTTTTATGTATCAGATACATAATGAGAGGAGTTCTCACCAAAACTACAATATCATTATATTAGATGTAATATATTACGACATGATCCATTGTTTTAAATAATAATATTTCATAATTATAATAATAATTATATTACCATTTTATAGCGGTAATTTAAAATAACTTGCGTTTCACGGTCAACTGTACAATTGTTTTTGTGGTACAAATTACAAATAGTAATTCGTACACAGAAAAATATCAAATTTATTTTGTTTTGTAAAGTGAATTATTTTCCATTTGTTAGTTTTGTTTTAGTATGTACTGTACTGTATGTAATTACACAATATTTACAAAAACTCTGTATACCCTTTCAAAAGCAAAATGCCTGATACTAAATTATGTTTGTTCTCAAAATTGAGTACACTCAAATTAGTTATTAAAAAATCATCCAAATATGTAAACTGTCGAATGTCAGAAATTTTAATTAAGCTTACTAAATCAATTCGCGGTAGATATTAATTAGTGCATGTTTCGGTAAAACATCACGCGTTATTTTATCTGCAAAGGATCGAAGAAACTTAGGTACAGGAAGCCATAACCTAAGTTTTAAAATACGACACTGCACTCCTTCCAGCCTTTTTAATCATTTTTATTTCCACCCCAAAAATTTTCAGTTTTACTCTGAAACACGACAACCGTGAATTTCCCACTCTTAGTCTGGACACTTTCAGATATTGGATTTTTGGTATAAAGTATTCCAAGTAGCAGGCTACACTTGGAAATAGTGCCAAAACTTTTATTCCTTTGGTCACCTCTTACGTGTATAAAATTGGGGACAACCATTGGGTATTTGGCAAAAAGTATAAAAAGTTATTATAAAATGTATATTCCCTATTTTGTTTTCGGCTGTATACTGCCTGATTATAATAAAATCCGTAAATAGAGCATAGATTAGAGAATAAATCAATTCATTCTCTTCCATAACGTAAAAAATATGCAGCGTCAATGCATACATCTATCTCAAATTATCATTCAACAGACTTCCAACTTTATCCTTATGATAATAAACTCGAAAATCTAATAAAACCCCAACGCAAACAGGACATCATTAGACTCACTCAACCAGCTAATTATCGTACGACAATCGCACAATTTACTCAGGTTATGTCCCAACATAGGCAACGATTGCCGTAACTAAGGACTTCCTTTAAGACAAAGAAGTTAAGTTTAGATACATTTAATAAATCATTAATGTAAGGAAACTATCAACGGCTGAAGGGATCAACATGAAATGAGGAACAGGGGCTAGGTCTGAATTAACACAGGCTCTTTTTATCCTACGGACACGCGGGCGAAGTGGCTGGTAAATTGTACATGCGATCTACAAAATAATGAAAGAAAATAATCAGTAATTTGTCACTCTTTAACGTTCATCTATACTAATATTATAAAGCTGAAGAGTTTGTTTTTTTGTTTGAACGCGCTAATCTCCTAAACTACTGATTCGAATTGAATTATTCTTTTTGTGTTGGATAGTCCAATAATCAAGGAAGGCTATAGGCTATAAAACATCTCCCTACGACCAATAGGAGCCGAGCAGAGTGGGTGATACTGCGCGATAGTAGCTAGTATATTTATAATAGTGATGAAACTGACTGCCTCGTTGGCCGAGTGGTCGCGAGTGCGACTGCCGGGCAAGGGGTCTCGGGTTCGATTCCCGGGTCGGGCAAAGTATTACTGGGTTTTTAAAAAATTCTTCGTAGTAGCACGGAGTCTGGAAATGTGCCCGGTATATGGCAATAGGCTCACCCCCTATTACATGGGACTCATAACATAAATAGTTAAAAGTGGGTGTTACTTCTGTGTGCACCTCTGCCTACCCCTTCGGGGATAAAAGACGTGATGTTATGTTATGTTATGAAACTGGCGATATATCCCTATACATACCACTCTAATATTCTAAAAGGAAGTAATTCAAAAATAATGTGAGGGAACATTAAAGGGTACAATTTCAAAACAACACGAAATACTTTGAAATAAATTCGAGTGCTTACTTTGATGATCATTGCCAGGGGTTTGGTGCCTCCCTAAATGTCTATAAAGACCCCATTTACTATTTTACACATGGAGTCCATTTTAATTTTGATCTTTAGTCAAAATCCCCTTTAATAGACCTCAAAGACTTTGTAGTTGATTAATATTGGCTTGACTATTTTATGACCTTTCGTTTTGATGGAAAATTAGAGAAAGAATGAAAAACGAGAACCTTACCATGTTATAACGTTTGCTTAGTAACCTAAGCCTCGATGGAAAAGAGTTAGGAAAATGAATACCAAGCCAGAATCGAATTGTTGATGTTCACTACACTTAATAATTATTTTACACCCTCTCTTCTTCTGAAGTTGGTTAATTAATATACTAAAACTTTCTCTAAAGTGTAACAAACACTTTTCTGAAAACCACATCAAAATCGATTCAGCCATTTGCGAGATAATCATTTTATTTGAAGTCGGTTGGAAATAGAAGTAAACTTTGTTTGTAAGGAGTTTAATGTTAATCTCTTACTTCTTTCCATTCGCAGATTGTCCTCGCCGTAGCTATGGTGGCGGTCTCCGCTGAGGAAGCCGCGAAGAAGACCGAGAAGCGAGGTCTCTCCGGCCTCGGATACGGTGGCCTGGGATACGGTGGCCTCGGATACGACGGCGGTCTCGGATACGGCGGCGGTCTCGGATATGGCGGACTCGGATACGGCGGATACGGTAAGCAAATCGATTAGTCAGGCTCAATCATCATTATTTTTAGGTAGCAGTCTAGCCAAATCAATGCATGACTAGTTCTTCATACTATACGGTCAATGCACTGGGTTTTCCCAACACACAATAAATAAAACTCAACAATACTATTGTCCGAGTTCATGGTCTAGGTGATTCGGACTCACTACCAAAGCAATTATAGTTTATATCAAAATCCTTGGCCACAAAACAAGAAGTTTCCTGAACTCCGGTAGACTCACGTCCAACGATCCTTGAAATACCTAATACTAAGGATTTAGTGAAAATTTCAAACAATCGACCGCAGCCAAGTTGTCTGACCAAGTTTAAATTGGCCAAGAGCATTACATCTGGGAGACGTGACGGGGAAACCAAGTACTCGCTGGTACCGCCACGTTCCGTCTAGAACATTTAGTACCTAATAGTGTTTATTGGCTGTATTCTGGAGACACTGTCTTATAAACCAGTTATCATATTATAGGACTCATAGACCAGAATATATACGTTATTTACGAAAAATACTATTGGGAAAAGTAAATAATGATGATTACACAGATAAGAGGATCTTTTCAATAGTGCCCACATCTGCAAAGCACTTTAACTCGTCGAGTACCGGTTTTGTAGACACAATTATAGAACAATAGGTCGCGGTCACCGGTGACCGCTTGGTGTTTGACAGTTTAAACGTCATCACCATACCAATAAAGTCTATTACAGCACAATCAAATAAAAAACAATGAATCGTTAAGTTCCTCATTTGAACAACCGGTACATTTTAAAGCGTTAAGCGCTGAGCAAATTGTGTATTCAATTATTCGACCTTAGACTATCTAAAAAAAGCAGCGCTGCAGCGCTTACGGTCTAAGAAATGAAGACTGGGAATAAAAACTTTTTTTAAACTCGTAGATGTAGCCAAAATGAAATTCAATCCCAAATAGATAGACGTAGAGTTGCTTTTAGCCTAAACAATATTTTAAGTTATCAAAGTAAATTGTTTCATCCATGACTAATTCAATCCTATTTTAAAGTAATTGGTATATACTTATTTAGGAAATTGCCTTATAAGTACATGTTTTAAGGTTAAGGACAAATGCCAAGCCTTAGGTTTCAAATTGCCTGTCTGACATTATGCCTTATTTCAATTCATTTACTGGAACATTTATTGGACGGCCATTAGGCACTTGGTTGGCCTATAATTTTCTGTAATCAAACCATTGATTGTGTGATTAGTATAATTAAGGGTATATAGAATTGTGTGACTAACTAATAATTGAGGATCTTACGCAAATAATTGTGTCGTCAAGAGATAATTAGTTTCTTAGGGGATAACTAATTGAACCTATAGAGGTATGTATAAAATTACCTAGTATCAGTAACATATTAATCCACTCTATTTATCTACTGTAAGTCTTTAGGTACTACAATTTTTATTGTAGGTTGGCAAAGAACGTTAAATGTAAAAAAGTCCTATACATGTAATTTTAAGTACGGTTTTTATATTGAATAAGTCGGAAAACGAGCAAACGAATCACCTAATGGTAAGCAATAGTTACCGCCCAAAAATGGCCACCCAAAATACCAGAGGACAAGTGTGTTACCGGCCTTTTAGGGATTAGGAATTAAAGGATTGTTGAAATTGGAAAGGTGGGTAATTGGGCCTCCGGTAACCTCACTCATACGACGAACACAATGCAAGTGTTTTTTCAAGTCGATTTTCTGCAAGGCCGCTCCGGTCAAGCCGAGCCAGTACGAAGCATGGTCACAGATTGAAAAATAATTACCTAAATAAAAATAAATCTCCAAACATCCGCCCAACTTTATTAATGGTTTTTGTAAATTTTATTCGTCTTATAAATGTTTCATTTTCATTCGTTCCAATGCTAAGGTCAGGCAGATTGTCAATTATGTAAAAAACTTCATCGTAAGTTACTTTTTTTTAATATTGTTCTACGCATGACTAGCCACTGTGATTGTCATGAATCAACCTTTTTATGATGGACATTGAATTGAAATATTTACTAAAAAAAGTTAATTTACATGTAAAAACATGCGAACAGGTTCTATATAATATTTCCTTGACAATAGTAGTTATTCATTTGACACAGTTTTCGTCACTACATGGTATAAATTAAAGTAGCTATCTACCGTCTGTCTGTCACTATGTATTCTTAGACCTTTAAAACTACACGACTGATTTTGATGTGGTTTTTTAGTGATTTTTAAATTATAATACACGCATATTGTACCCGTGCGAAGACGGGGCGGGTAGCTAGTTAATTATATTTTGATATGCAAGGTACAACAACATATTTATGAAAAGGGTATAATCAGCAAGCTGCAACCCCTGTAATAATAACGCTTGCAACAACACCCCTTAAGGCTTTGACTGCCAATTGAAAACTGGTGAAGGCAAATCCTCTGCCAATGTCAGTCACCGATGACCCCCATGCCGTTTAATGTGTTAAAAAACGACAATTATTTTCTTTTAACCTGTTGAAAATTATCCCCTAAATTTGTTCATACAAAAGTAGTCTCTAAACGTTGGAAATAAGGTCTATAATGTAGTTAGTGGAGAGCGGTCACCGGTGACCGCTGGGGGGGGGGTTATATGGGATTTGAAATAACTTACATAACTTTAACGTCGCATTCAAAGATATATGTCACCCAAAGCGTTCCACTAATTACGCGAAGAACGCCTACGGTACGGTTTGTAACATAACAACGTAGTATTACTGCACACAGTGGGCCAAGGACCATAGGTTCCCACCATACTTGTGACATTGATGACCAAACACTGTATCACAATGGCCGACATTTACTTTGTTTTAAGTCAGACCTATTGAAGTAGGATTCATAACTTATAAAAAGATACATTCATTGTCTAGACTGTATTAAGTTTCTTCTAAACTGCCAGGTCTATTTTGTTGCTACACTGCCTCGTTGGCCGATTGGTCGCAAGTGCGACTGGCGGCAAGGGGTCTCAGGTTCGATTCCCGGGTCGTGCAAAGTATTACTAGGTTTTCTAAAAACAAAAACTCAGTAGTAGCACGGCGTCTGGAATCGTGCCCGGTATATGGCAATAGGCTCACCCCCTATTACATGGGACTCATAACTTTAATAGTGAAAAGTGAGTGTTACATTGTATAAGTGCCATAATGTGCACCTCTGCCTACCTCTTCGGGGATAAAAGATGTGTGATTTTATGTTATTTGCTCTTTCCATCTACAGCTGCACCAGTTGCAGTCAGCAAGGTTGCATACACTACCGCCCACGGTGCTGGCTACGGAGGCTATGGTGGATACGGCGGATACGGCGGATACAGCGGCCTTGGTGGATACAGCGGTCTTGGCGGATACGGGGGACTTGGTACGTCTATGATGAGATTCATGTTAATTATTTACCGTTGTTCGTTGTAAATATCTAAATGACTGATATTTGATTATGGAGCATGCCTAATAGTATAAAATATCTTGTAATTTAGCAAAAATATTATCTTTACTATACGCTAAGCGTAATGCTAGTCTTTCGCAGGTCAAAAGACCTATTACTGACTAGCATAACTTGAGGATTAAACTGCCAAACACCGCGAGGTCACCGGTGACCGCAACCTATTGTTCTTTAAATTGTGTCAATAATGACGGTACTCAAAGGGTCTATAATGACAGTACTCAAACGCAAAACCCTTGGTAGGTGATCCAAGTTCATTATCAGTTAATAAATTTCTTCCTTACATTAAAAAAAAAACATTTTTTTTCCTCTATAATACACATTGGCATTAAAATTCAGACAAAGGTCAGAGTAGAGGTAAACACAAGGGTGGCAAACTCTAGTGCAAACTTGGGAACACGTTAATAAGACAACGAGCTAATTAACAATACACTGCTTCTTTACAACTGCAGAGTAATTACATATTCGCTAACGAAACTTACTCTTATGAACAAATAATATAATATCCCGCGCTTTGTTTACTAGGGATTTTTTCCACAATTATGATTGTAGCCTTTATTTTGACTTATATTCTAATGTTCCCAAGTTGGGGCAAAGAACATTCATAGAAGTCCTTGATCGCGATCTGTGTTGCGCGTCACGCATTACCTTGTTCCACGTCATTCCGACGTCATATTTTAAGCATAATTTACAGCTAAACTCAGTCGAAAAAATCATCTAACCCTTTAATAGTTGACCTAGTCCGGGATTAGAATGCTAAGACTTCTAGCTCGGCAGTAAGACTTGCAATAAAATGACTGGTAAGCCAGTTAAAATCTCACGAGTAAGTATGCTGCCTAAAAACTTGAAATAGATACCTCTCGATAATATTGTTGTTCAAGAACAATACTTGCATTGTTAAAGATAATAATCTCCATTATTTAAATACAATTTTACACTTGATTCGAAGTTCCCATGGGGTTTTTGTATTGTTAGATAATACAAGCTAGTTTTGTGGGATATTGTCCTCTCTCTGTTAGGTTGCGTGACGCGTTTTAGCATGTTCCGATAATTATTATCATTAGTGACACAATTGCTTACATTATTAATGTAAAATTGTGCTAGATACGTTATAAGCTTCATGGAGGATATCTAAGCGAAGTCGATCTCATCGTTCGCTTAAAAAAAAATACGTGTAGAAGTACTTCACCTTGTTGTTTCATATGGGTTAAGGAAGAGTAGACACCTAAGTTGCCATGTCCATTACACTAACTCTTAAATCCTTAATCCCCAAACTGTTTGCTAAGCGTAAGGCTTATTATGATTTAATTCTTTGTTTTTTACTATGGAGTACAAATTAATTTCTTTTTTTCCCCAGGTTACGGTCATGGTGGATACTACAGTGCCCCAGCTGTCAGCTACGCTAACCAGGTCGCGTACGGCGGATATGGCGGATATGGCCATGGTCTCGGATACGGCGGCCATGGTCTCGGCGGATACGGCGGTCTCGGATACTACGGACATCACTAAACTGACTTCGACTACTTCAAAATTTTTGATTTATTTTTTTTCTTCAACATTTATTTAAATACTCGTAGCATTGTACTGTATGTACGTTGCCTTTTCGATTTTTGTATTTAATCTTTTTAATCTGTGATCGATATATTTTGTGATATCAACTTAATTTTTTGTTTGTTTTGGGAATCGATCCCACAATCAGTTTGACAGTGAACTGATGTTTACTGTGATCTTAGAACAACGAAACTGCCTGAGAGTCTTTGTAAATATCTTAATAAAATAATATATTAAAAATCAAACTTGACGTCATTTAATTACTACCTGTAGCATTTATTTTAATGGGTCCCTTAAATATGGGTGTCATTATCAATAGCCCTTGATAATTATTCTCCTACAGGAGTATGTGATTCCTCTACATCTACATAAAGAGCGCTTAGCAAACGTGTCGGTGATCAATATCATCAGAACTCGTCATTTTTTTAGTGCAAATCATAGTTCCCACGATTAGCAGATAGTTTAGGGACTGCCCAGTTAGACCGCCTAATATACCTTTGTTAATTTTCATGTCATTTATCAAAAACAACAACTTTAACGGGACATATTTAAATAGCAGTAAACTTGGTACAAAAACTCTAAAAGACGGAAGAATTCACAACACAGTAAGGTAAAACCAAAAGCTGCCAAAATCGAGATCATTATCAGGATAACATGGCTGAAAACTTCCATAGTTCAGCAACAGTATTACCATATATGAATTATTAATGAGTTGCAGAGGTACCTATGTATGTATGTATGTTTGGTGAAAAAATATGTATTATTCAATAAGGGAGGATGCTAAACGGTGTATGGGTGAGAAGAAACTCTTTATAACACTTTTAAACTTTGATTGGTGTGAGTTTTAAGATTCTGCTGAATTTTGTTTAAGTGAAAAAAGGTAGGTAGTGGATAGAAATATTTATTAGAAGTATTGTGATTTTTTCTATTAAACTGTCAAACACCAAGCGGTCACCGGTGACCGCAACCTATTGTTCTATAATTGTGTCTACAAAACCGGTACTCGACGAGTTAAATATCTTACTTATCTTTCTTTACTTATTACTACTTATCTGGGGATGTCAAAGAATTTATTAGTGGTTTTCCAAATTAAAATTTTGTTTATAGGTACTATAATAGACTGCTTACGGTAAGAAGATGGATATCACGATCTCACAGAAAGCCGGAGTAAGTTATCGCTTGTGTTGTTTTCTCCGTGTGAGCGAAGAGACTAGGAACCTTCACAAAGCCGGCAGCGTACTTGTAACTCCTCCTAATACCATAGACAACTACAACACTAGATGTCTATAGACAGCGCTCATCACTTACTATATTATCAAGTGATCTTGTCTACTCTTTAGCCCGCTATCTCGGAGTCGCGGAGAACCTAACGGGTAACCGGGGCTCCGGCTCGACGTGCAGGAGAAGGAACGGGGTGGTTATTAGTCAGTAAGAGTCTGACACTTCCTCCCGCCTCACCCAGGCGGGGGCAGTCATTCGATGATTTTCCCCCCTTAAAAAAAAAAAAAAAGCCCGCTATCTCATAAAATAAAAATCATCACTTACTGTAACGATGTGCTTTTATATAAAATCAACTAAAACATCTTTACAAGTCTAATTATCTGTCAAACCTAACTTAAAATATGTTTATGAATTTATCTTATAGTGATAGAAACTTATTTTAAGTCGTTTAAAGTTTATAATTATAAGTAAGTAGCTGTATCTACTTTACTGAATAATTTGCCTGAGTAAAATATTTCATGATCAAAAATATGTTTATATTAACATTCGTGAGACATACTAAATTGACTAAAAATCGCGGGTTACTCACGTGAATATACTGAGATAAGCTCTACTAGTTCCAAACCATAGAGGGGTTCTTCCTCATGAGCAGCGTGCGTGGTCGCGGCGATGTCGTTGTAGAGTTAGGCTGCGCGACATCGCCACGACCATATTAATCAAAAATATTGTTTAACGACTATTCATGTAGATGCCACCTGATTTGTAACCAAATGATTTGTTACTTAATCAACATCAACAAGGCAGGTGTCATGATTCTCGGCTCTAGAGGTCTCTGGGGTTCTGTATTAGTTACGCTATAGTCTTTCATCCCTGAAGCAGACGGCGTGTTCTGCATTGGATATTGAATTACCCACCTTCCTATGTTAATCACACTCATATCATCCTCAGCACTTAGATAATACACACAGTAATGCCTTTGTGAATTTGCAGTTCTCAATTATATTACAAATAATTTCACAAAGCTGCATTCGTAATTAATTATTCTAATATTTGTTACTATTAGCAACACGGAGTAAGACAATCAGTTGCTATTACTAATGCTGCAGGCGCTTTGCTAACTAAGCAGATAATCATATTGTGTTGTATCTGTCGAGTCTGTTAATTAAGTGAAGTAGTAATATTGGCATGAGCATCTATATGAATATATAGATTTCATTTTATATCAGTAAGGGAACACATGCAAATACTTTTTATATTACCAGTGTAATCCAAAACTGTTTTAATTACATTTTTGCTTACAGATTTTACTATAAAATGGCTTTGCCTGGAAACTTAGAAAGATAAAAGGATGTGAATAAAGAAATAGCTTTTATAATACAATATTAATATTCGCTACAGGAACATGCGATTAGCATCAAATTCACAAAGCGAAAAACACCTAAATACGGGTGACAGCGCCTGCTAAAAAATAACAAGCAAACGTATGGGGCTGCAGAATTGCTCGTACTTTTTGTAAAGGCGTAAAATGCTAAGGTTTGTTCCTGGTCTGTTCATGTAATATTCATATTGTAACTCGTACTTTCCCTAGGAGACATTTCATTAAGATAATTTCTTAGATTATTATTACTATATTTTATTTTATTATAACATAGTATTACTGTGTGTGTTATTTAAACAATTCTGAGTAGTAGCACGCAGTCTGGAATTGTACCCGACATATGGCAATAGGCTCACCCTCTATTACATGGACTCAAAACATAAATAGTGAAAAGTAGGTGTTACATTGTACAGTAGCAATAATGTGCACCCCTGCCCCTTCGGGGATAAATATTAATTTCATTTATACACTTACATTTTTAATCAGAATATATTTCTTAACTAACATCTGCAGTTGAAAATAGTTAGACAGTTATATCTACGTGGCTCCACAGTATTTTTTTGCATTAGGTAAATAAATACATAATAATAAACAAATCTCAAAAATACTTGTCGACGAAAACGACATTATACATATTATGTAAGATGCTTTGTATAATGTGTGTGCGCAGCCTTATTACCAGCCTTGTGTTCGTCGCCTAACAAGAATGACGTTTGACACAAAGTGGGACAGTGACAGCGGACAGCAGCCCGCGCTTTTTTTGATAGAATGCAAAACCTCGGGTAGATTTATTATTGTAATATTTTCTAATTGTTTCAAAGTTTCATAGAAGAAAAGTTAAAGTGCTTGTTCAACTGATTAATGTAATACACTGTCGATCTACTGAATTATTGGAAGTAAAAACCTTTAATTGTCGATTTTTCTGTTTTAGGTTGGTATTGGTAATGTGTACCTACATGTTTGATCTAATTGATTTGTGTTTCAATTGATGTTAACAATAAACTTTCTGTTTTAGATAAATCAAAATTGTGCGTTATTTGCTCCTGTGTTATCCTACATATTACACATATTTTATAGTCTACTTACAATAGAAACAAAATAATAAATAGATGAGTCACTTCCATTTTTGGATATTGTGAACAAAGCCTAAGAAAGATCGTATGAGATTTTTAAAATTAAAATTGTATGCTATTTCCACAAACATCGAAATAATTCTTTTTGCAAAGGACCGTACTTTTGGACTCCCTTTATATCGTTGATTAAGGTCTAAAATACGTGATATTCGTGCATGATTTTGACTATTGGAGTTTCTCTGTAATAGTTTGGTTAACCTAAATTTTATCAAAATACATAATATATTAAACCCAACTCTTTCTGTTATGTAAAAATACTTATTGTAGAACATCGGTACCATTGCAACTTGGTGCCTACGACAGGATCGCCTAGTAGTTTACGGTCACCGCAGCCTTTGAGTCTAACACTATTTAATATAATAAAACGCATCAAGTGTGCGTTATCTAAATTAAGGTACCTATTACAGAATGTTTCATTTGATATTAATATTATTCAAACCAGGTGCTTTTTAGGGGTCAAGGAAACTAACGATGTAATTAAAACGACCAACAAAACACACAATTATTGTTTATTTAATGAATGAGTTTGTAATAAATACATACACCCTGCCTCGTTGGCCGAGTGGTCGCAAGTGCGACTGCCGGGCAAGGGGTCTCGGGTTCGATTCCCGGGTCGGGCAAAGTATTACTGGGTTTAAAACATTCTCAGTAGTAGCACGGAGTCTGGAAATGTGCCCGGTATATGGCAATAGGCTCACCCCCTATTACATGGGACTCGTAACATAAATAGTGAAAAGTGGGTGTTACATTGTACAGTGGCATTAAGTGCCGTAATGTGCACCTCTGCCTACCCCTTCGGGGATAAAAAGGCGTGATGTTATGTTATGTTATGTTACATACACCCTGAAATCTATTTCGTTTGCGTCCCGAAGTAAAACGGTTCTGTCTCGGTAGGTACTACAATAGTTTTACAAAGAAATAAAATGTTTAAAACAAAAAATAACTAACCATTGCAAAAACCAAACTTCGAAGGCGCATACGAACTCACATTATCAAGTCATCACGCCGTGTAATTCTCGGAAAGGTATTTCTCGTCGGATGGCCCATGCGATGCGAATAGTGTCAATAACATTACATCTACCGTGACTTGTGCGTATTTTTCAATGAACTTTTCATTAATTACAAATATTATAATAATATCTTTATTTTTTTTGTTTCTACTCTAAATATCGAAAGCACTCCTTATGGCAAGTTGTTTTGCCGTGGGACGAAAACGAAGTCGATTTTACAGTGTATAAGTTATAAAAATTATACCTACACATAAATTCGTACAACAATATTTCTATATAGTATTGAATAACAAGGAAATAAAAATCAGATCTACTTAATAGCACACTACCATCATGTTAACCTAATTGAATTTATATTCGGAAACTTTGGTTTCAGTTGACAACCCTATGACTTCTACTGTTGATGGCCCATCTGAAAGTTACCAAGATATTAGTAATTGGGTAATTTCCATAATCAAAAATGAATTATTTCGACTGTTCAATACAATAAAATATCAAAAATAGCACACTTTCGTTAAGTAATTTTATGAACAACTTAAGTTTAGTATTTTTCAGCATATTTTAAGTATGGTGTTTGACGCTACAAAAGGTGACGTCACAATACACAATCTCGTACAAAATTCATAGAAAACTGTCGTTTTTGTTAGTTCGAAAAAAGTATTGAATTTGACTAATTTGCAACTACCCAATTATGTGACTTAAAAATAGACTATATAAAATAAAATTTCATCTACATCAACAGCCTATAAGTGTCCACTGCTGAACAAAGCCTCTTCGCACACAGAGTAGGTTTGAGCATTAATCAACACGCTTGCTCATTGTCGGTTAGTGATTACAAACTTATAATTACAAATTATAAGTCCAGGTTTCCTCACGATGTTTTCGTTCACCGTTTGTCAGTGGTGTCTAAATAATCTTAGACATTTCATATTAGTTATATAAATATTTTCAAGTTGCCAATAAATAAGTATAGATTTCTCTATGTGTCAATTTCTAGACAATTTTTAATCACTTACCAATATCAAACCACTGGGTAGCGGGTATTCCTGACTCCTTCCGAGCTTCAGATATTGCTTCTCTGAGAGCTAATGCAACCACTACTGCCATACACATCGGAGGCTCGCCTACAGCTGGGAGCAAGAAATAACCTTATTTATAAACCAGATCAAATTAATACATTGCCAATTGAATGAATGGGTATTCTCTACGCAGTTGGCGCAGTGGCGACCGTAAATTCTTAGGTGTGACGTAGTAATGCAATTATATCCCTTAACGCCACAACTTGAACTGAAATACGTAATATCAAACATTAGTATAATTTACCTTTAGCACCATGAATGGCTGCATAACTGTAAGAATTCTTTTTAAAATAGATTCTTAAGTCTTGTGGTATATCAGTGTTCATGGGCACAGCATAGTTCCAAGTTCGATTAGTTAACAATTCTCCGGTGTTTTTGTCATAAACTAATTTTTCCGAAGTCCAGTAGCCTACGCCCATCATAAAACCACCTTCCACCTACAATTAGAAAGCAAGTGGTTTATTATTTTTATGCCTATTCTATAAAGTATGAAATACAATATAATAATACGTAAAAATCCTCAAGTGTCACATGGCGTCCGAAATTCGTGGTTTGCGTTATGTTTTCGTCAATAATTAACATTATTTTTGTTTACAATCGAATGGTTGAGAGTTGTACGTTGTCTTACCTGTCCCACATCAATTCCTGGACTAATACTTTTACCAACATCCTCCAATATATCCACCCTCAATAACTCCGATTCTCCAGTCAACACGTCAATCTCAACTTCAGCCAGTGCCACCCCAAAAACATTGTAGAAATATTTAGTAGCATCACTGCTATTAACAAAACTTTGAGCTTGCAAGTCTATTCCAGCAGTATGAGCTGCTGCAACTATCTGTTCCCACGTTGCACCTTCCATACTATTCCTTATCGGTTCGAGTCTTTCCAAAAGCGTTTCACAACATCTACTAACACCCAAACTGATGTTCTGCGATCCTATACTTCCAGCAGTTTCTACACTGTTTGGAGCGGACATTGTATCATATCCTTTGACTTTGATTTTACTCAATGGGATTTTAAAATAATAAGCGCATATTTGTATCACTTTGGTGTTTAAACCTTGTCCCAGTTCTACTCCTCCATGAGCGATTGCTACACTTCCATCACCATGGTAAACCGATACTAGTATGTTATTGTATCCCAAAATTGCCAATGGCCATCTAGTGAATGAATATCTTAGCCCACGTTTCTTCCATCTATTTTGTTTATTAAAATTATCTACTGCTAGTCTTCGGTCATCATACTTCGCTTGACTTTTAAGAGTATCATACATGTCTTCTATAGCACCGGATGTCTGTCTGTCTAAGTTGTTTAAACGGACTTGAATCGGATCTAACGCTAGTTCATAGGAAATTCTTTCCATGATTAGCTCAGCTTGAGCAATACCATCTAGGACTCCTATGGACATAATAATAATTTTGGTATTAGTGATACCAAGTAAAAAGAACATAATTTATGCAAAATATTTACGCAGTCATTGACTTAAAAATGAAAAATAAAAAGAGTAAGTTAGTGACCATGGCACAAACCTGTTTAAAGTAGTAATTAAATTTAAATATTTTAGTATGCTTACCAAAAAACAACTACTTTGGGTATATTTTTTTTATTTTCTACGATCTTGGAAAACAAAATAAATAATTTTCTAGTGTTTAGGGTCTTACCAATAGCCCTTAACCAATCATTCTTAGGGACATCAGTAGTAGCGTTGTAACAGCGTAATTTCCATCTGGATTTATCGTAGCAGTTGTTATAAGAGTTTATAACAAGAAAGTTGAATCTGAAGTTAACAATGTGACCATTGTCCATGTACAAGTCATAATTATTGTATTGAATAACACCATTATTGTTGACACCGATCTGTGAAATATGAATGTAACAGAATTAAATGTGACTTTATTTACTTTATGCAGATTAAAGCTCGTTTTTATCAAGCTCTACTAAATATTAAGGAACCTATGACAGTTCACAGGTTTCAAATATTGTTAAATGCCTCCTATCCCAGTGGAAAGGTGACATTTTAATAAAATTTTGGGTCCTACCAACCTAAAGGTGACACTTTACATTACAAGTATGGGGATAATTTAAGTGCACGCTAAGTAAATTTTAGATAAGAGGTGGTTTAGAGGTGATCGGTGAAAATTGTCGTAATTGTTTGGACGTGAAAACCTTAAGATCAAGTTCACGGACATGCTTTTAGAAGGTTGCATGTCTTGGAGTGAAATTAAAAGTGAAGCTATTCGCTCATTACAAGGTGTAGATTCCTATGGAGAAGAACGAACAAGAAACTCCATAGGTTACTCTTTTTCAATCAGGTTCACAATACAATTGTATTGTCTACTGTATTGTATGTATTGTATTGTATTGTAAACTATGTAATTAGTAAATTTTACTAGTTACATAGTTTAGATTGTGCGAGAACAATGTAACACTAAAATCCAGTCAAAGTGATCAAAAAAGAAAATAACCTTAAGGACAATAATACAGTCTGGAGCTGACCAGTCTCAGTCTAAGCGCCCGTTCGCGAACATGACACGTACACCAGCACCGCCCAACTCAACATATGTAACTGTATGATGAGTAAGATCAAAATAACATTTACCTCATAATTGGTAGTATTAGGTAGTTTTTTCCCCAGTGATCTAGTGGTACTGGTCAGAGATTGAATGAACCTGCACGTTCGGTTCAACTTCAACACTACTAGACCGCAGGCGACAGCTGCTTGGATGTTGCGAGTGAGCTTGATGCCGTAAGAACCTCCAACGCGTCTGACGTAGATATCGATACTGTCAACAATATGGAATGTAATTTAAAATGACTCGTCTAATAGAAAAATAATAACTATTATCTGCCTGGGTGGCAGTTATATTTTCAATCTTTATATTTAAAAATGTGTAACAATTGTCAGTAGCAACTTACCTACTTTGATCAATGTTCAAAGCTTTTGACATTCCTACGTGCATTGAATCCACATTGTGTGAACTCGTGTATACTTTTATTCCTTCCTCCGTGGGTCGAATGACACAAGGTATGTTTTCTATAGAGAAGTGGTATTGAGCGTACATGGTAACTCCACCTTTGATAACTTTCTGTACATCTTTACCTACATCAGTAGCATCATCGGTACCATATAATGAAATTCTACTTGGATCTTTGACAGCTTCTTTGACATCTAGGACTGGTGTGCGGACATTTTTATATTGCACTTTAACCGTTTTTGCAGCTTTCTCTGCAAGAACTCGTGTTTCAGCCACGATAACTCCAAGAGGTTGATTAAAATATTTGACTTTTTTTTCGCAAAATATTTCCTCGTCTACTGGAAACAGGCTGCCATTGGTTGGTGTAAAAGAATTATTTCCAGGTATATCTTTTGCCGTGTAAAAGGCAAGAACACCTGGTTGGCTCTACGATAAAAAAGTTATTAAGAAGTGGAGTTCCAAAACTGAACATTTGAAATAAATAAAAAGAAAAAATGATACATACTAAAGCCTTTGATGCGTCTATGGATACAATTTCACCAACTCCTATAGTAGTGACCACGAAAGCAGCGTGTACTTCATAAGGTAGTGTAGGCATGTCATCAGCATAATGTGCTTCTCCTGCACATTGTATCTAAATCATTTTCAAAATCTTTATTATTTCAATCATGATTTTTAAAATTGATAGATGTTCACAAGTTTGCTCCTTAATAAGAGTCTGTTTTGGCTTCATATTCCAATATGGTTACAAAATCTCAAAATTTTAAGGAGGTTTAACTTTGCTGGTTTTTGCGAATGAGTTTAAGTGATATTTAACCACACTATTCATATTATATAACAAAATGTTTTAATTATTTTCACTTACCAAAGCTTCGATTTTCTGAACAGGTTCAGTCAAAGGGTAAGTTGAGGGATCTGTTTCGAAATACTGAACACCTTTGGATACTGGACGTGTGTCATGAATTTTTATTGCTCCTGACTTGTAACGAGCGCTTAATAAGTTATCTGGACATATCGATAGAAGACCCTGAAAATATAATAAAATGAATTCTTCCTTAAATTATAAAGGTTAAAGTTTATATGTATATTTGTTATCCCATCACGCCAAACCGGCTGAAGGTATCGGGATGAAATTTAGTACAGGGGTCAATTATGGTCTAGAATAATACAAAGGCTACTTTACATCCTACGGTAACGCAAGCGAAGCTACTGGCGCAAAAGATAATTCTAGTGTGCAACGTGTTTTTTGGGAACAGAGAGTATAGTTCCCTAAGATCGGAAAAGGAGGATCCTCCGACCACTGACCAGGCGAGGTGATCGTGCCTGACGGGCTTTCTGCCCAACGGTTGTTCGTTGGGATTTTCTATCCGTGTTAAATCGTATGTAAACTTCACAAATGCTATGTAGGATTTTTGTGACGTCATCCGTTGATTTGTTTGAACTGTCATTTGATGTCTGACGGCACATGTTTTTACAAAAAATGAAAAAAAAAAACACAGGTTAAAGTAATTCATAGTAGTTTGAGCAAAACAGCCAATTTCCACAACATAATTACGTGTACTTTTCAATGATGAAGAAAATTTATTAACACTGATCAGATTTCTAGCTTACCTTGTAAAACAATCCTAATGCCAATTTTCGTCTGAATTCAACACTAGGTTCAGGTGGATTGTCCACAACTACAAGTTCATCGCTCAAAACTTTCAAAGCAGATTGTAAAGTATCGTTTGCTAATAGTTGTTTTCCAGTCAAAAATCTTTCAGTTTTATAAGCTCTTGTGAATGTTGGTGATAGACCACCGAAGGCAATTCTTGAGGATATAACTTTATTTTGATTATTTAGTTGGTATACAAATCCTGCATTTACTATCGCGTGGTAATTTGTACTTCTTGGCATAACCTGTAGAATGAAAGATACAAGTAAACGTTAATCTAGTGGATGAGGATGAGCGTAACTGCGACTAGTTGAATAAGAGCTCTGACTTTCCAGATATACTTATCATCTAGAGGTCAATGAAAAGTGGACATTTGATTTATTACTTTCTACTTACCTTAAACGTAGCTACTTGGTATTCACAGCTCATAGGAGGTAACAACGCATTCAGGATAACCAAACCTTTCATATCAGTTTTTAAGAACTCCTCCATCGTCACAATTTTAGTTCTGGAATGGCGGCTCACTGAAATTGATGATATCTGCTCATATTTGTAATATATAATTCTCTTAAAAGTAGTCAATCTGGGTCCTCTTGCAGCAGTAAATAGAGTACCTAGGTAATAATGATGTACAGGTTGCCATTTAAGCCATTTATCTAGGCAGCTGCTGCACCATCTGCAGGCGATTCTGCAAAGGCACTGTATGGTTTTCCTACCTTACGCTGGCACACTCAGGACATAAATATTTGTTGTTGTACAAACCTAAAGTCAGCTGTGCTCCAACAGTCTGCAGCAGTAGAAAAATGTCAGATGCAAAGAAATTATGTTTATTTTTAATCATCAGATTGCCAGCTATTGTCCCGATCTAAACAAACGTAAATATACAATTAATAAATGTACTACAAGACGTCTGCCGCTTCTGGTATTTTCATGGTTATATCTACTGTAGATCCTGGCTTACAGAAGATGCAGTGGTTTTGGGAGGTTATGGTGGGCTGGTCCCATTAAAAAATAAAGAAACATTACAAGACTTAGGTTCACTAGGAGGTAAGTTAGATTCAATTTCTATTAGGTATTCTGATTACTAAATAAAAAAATTACAGCTAGAGAAATATAACCTAAAACAAGTACGAAAGCATGCTTCAATTGAATACTAGCCACTTAGTACCTATTATGTGTGTTAAAAGTTAGCATGCTCATTTCGGGCATGCTTGCGAACCGACTGGTGTTCAATTTGAGCATCTTTTTTATGGCATACTCAATTGAACGCTTTTTAGCATGCTATCTTAGAACATGTGTTGCTTATTAGCATGCTATTATAGACCATGTGTGCCAGTATATTGATAGAAAATATTCATTATCTCAAAATGACATGGGAATGTAGTTTCATGTAATGTTATATTAAAGCTCACACTTACAGTTTACAAGATAAAGCACTTTAATTGAGCTGACAATGACAAGAGTATGGCGACAACAATATTTGCTCACAAACAGGGAAGTTTCAACTATTGAGTCATCTGCACTTCTGCAGTATGTATTATAGTTGCCTATGTCCATTTATGTACTGTTTGCAATGAATTTACGTTCAAAGTATGTTTTTGTTTACTTTTTGTTTCGGAAATTGAAGACAGTTGCCGTTTTTTCACTTGTTTCTGTCATTATTTATTCTAAATTAATAATTATGTTTTTCAGCTTACTCACGTAATTATTTGACGAGGAACTCGACTACAAACCTAATAATAACATCACGCCTTTTATCCCCAAAGGGGTAGGTAGAGGTGCATTATGCCACTGTACAATGTAACATCCACTTTTCACGATTTATGTTACGAGTCCCATGTAATAGAGGAGGGTCTATTGCCATTTACCGGGCACAATTAAATACTCTGTGCTACTACTGAGATTGTTTTAAAAACCCTGTAACACTTTGCCCGACCTGGGAATCGAACCTGAGAGCCCTTGCCTGGCAGTCGCACTTGAGACCACTCGGCCAACAACGCAGTCAAACATAATAATTAATTTAGTACCTATGTCTCACGAAAGGTATAACATAAATATAATTATTTTTCTTTATAAGCTGACGCTTATTATTGTCTGGTATAATTAAAATTATAAAGCTGTAAGATTAAATTAATTTCGGTTAAAACTAGTACTTAACTAAAAAGGTCACTTACGTTTCTTACTGGTATATGAGCAACCTTCTTCAAATGTTCATATAATTTTGTCAAATATGCAAAATATTCTTCTTTTGCTATACGTTTGAATATATCCAATAGTTCAGTAAGCGTCACTCCACCGTATATGATTAGGTTTTGATCCAGTTTGTAACCTTTTAGTTCAGACACTGCATTCATATCTATTATTATTCTAGGATATTCTTCTATAGGATACGCTCCTAAAATAAGAAAGTCATATCTTAGCTTTATTATAATCACACCTTGTATACACATTTTGGGGTTTAGAATGTTCCTATGGAAATTACTAAACCCATTCTCAGAGAAATTGTTTTCTTACCTCTAGCAGTATTCCCAGCTAGCAACATGTACGAATCATTGCCTTTATCGTCTAGAATATCAAAAATATTCTTTATACTTGTAGCTTTGTACCAAAACTTTCCATCTCTTAATTTCATTTGTATCATCTTAGAATTGAGGAGATCATCATCTTTTACCATGCACCATTCTGTATCGTCACAATGTTGTTCATCACAGTTTTTTCCAGTTTTTCTGCAGATTTTGAGATCTTCAATATCTTGTATGTTCTTGTCAACACTGCTGTCGACAGCCAGGCTTTTGAATGCATCAAGGATTGGTCTGTACCCAGTGCAACGGCAAACGTTACTTCCTAAAGACTGTTCTATTTGTAACTGTGTAAGGTTCGAATTGCTTTCTTGTAGACTGAAAACAAGATGATAAATTAATAATCTACAGCTGCTATTTACGTATTTTCTATCAGTATTAAGCCAGAATTGTCATTATATCGAAATTTTATCTTATTCTTCTATTTTGTATATAAATTGGAAGTCAAATTTTCATACCTGTGCATGGACATGATCCATCCTGGTGAACAGTAACCACACTGGGTCCCATTGTACTTAGCGAGGGTGGTCTGCAGAGGATGGTATCCTATATTCCTGTTCCCAAGTCCTTCGATGGTTGTAATGTCGAGGCCATGGCATGATACCACTGTTAACATGCACTGGAATAGAAAAAATCTGTAGCTTCATTATTGAGGTCAAGGACATAGTAAGTATTGTTGAAACCACATAAGTGCATCATCAAAACTATCTGTCACTTTATTGCATCTTACGATTTCAATAAATCGGTTTAGTATGTAAGGTTCTTCAAATTTTGGAGTTCCTTGTTGGAGTTTGAAATGTGTCAATTATAAAACTAAATCAAGTTCTGATTATTACCGAGTTGACAGCATACGGTTGACCTTGAGATTGTTTGACGGTGACCATGCAGGAGCCACAACCAGCTTCACGGCACATGTACTTGGTGCCTCGCAGTTCCAGATAATCTCGGAGATAGTCCAGTAACGTTAGGTCAGAATCTACTTCACAGCTAACAACTGTAGAAATAAAATAATACTTGGTAATATTACCACCAAAAATTTTACTTTCATTTAATATTATATTAATACTATAAACAAGGTATAATAATAATAATAATGTTTTTTTTTATATACATATAATGAAATATTTAAAAATATATAAATCAAGTATGAAAATAAATAAAGAGAATAATAATAATAATAAACACTTTATTGTACACCACTTACAAAAGACACGAACAAGAAAATAGTAGGTAGGTAAAAAAAATAAATAGTTTTGGCATGTTGTACAATGGGCGGCCTTATCGCTTACAGCAATCTCTTCCAGGCAACCTTAGGATGGATAAATAACCGTGAGAGCAGATACCATGTGGGTAGTTCATAGTGTTGAATTAAATACAATGGATATGACAGAACAGTTTAGATACATACATACAATATGTACACACATACATACATGCCCACATACTCATATATATATATATATATATATATATACATACACATATATACACAAAATCAGATACATACATATATACATACGGATATGCGGTAGCAGTTACTCTATTGAATCTGTGTTAGATAATGATCTTTTACTTGTCTTTTAAACGAATCCAAAGATTGCGCCCGTCTTATTGATAATGGAAGTGCGTTCAACAGTCGAATGGCTCCTACAACAAAGGATTTGTCATAAAAGGCAGTCGTATGTGTTGGCATCTCCAATCTCAAATTCGCAGTAGACCTCAAGTGTCTTGAATGTGCGTCATGAAGGAACTTAAAACGTTCTTTGAGATAAGAGGGCGTAGCAGGATTGTACAGAAGTGACAGGATATGCGTATTCCGGCGAAGACGGATAGGAAGCCACTTGAGCTTGTTACGGAATTCCGAGACATGGTCATATTTGCGCAAGCCAAATATGAATCTTATGCAGAAATTTTGGAGACGCTCAAGTTTGTCCAGTTGTGCCTCTGTTAGATCAAGGTAGCTGGCATCAGCGTAGTCCAAGATGGGAAGAAGGAGAGATTGAGCAAGCGCAGTTTTAGTGGCGATTGGTAAAAAATTGGTAAAAAAGGTATATCATTTATATCTTCCTATTCACATCAGCCTGTTTAAAAATTGTTGGACTGGATAAAAATTCTGTGTCATTTGGCATCGAAAAAAACACGGGGCACAAAACTAGTATTGCATCTCTGTAATTATGTGTTCTTTCTGCTTAATAATTATACTTTTTTTTTCACAATTCGTGCATTGAAGTCGTGTAAAAAATATAATTAAAATAAAACAATCTACAAACTCGCAGACAATTAAATTATTTTACAACTTGATAAGACGTAACTTAATTCTGCAATATAGCAGACTGATAAAATTAATGTGCGTCACAGTTTATTTTTAGCCCGATAGCCTCGGTATGCAATTAATAGAAAATAGTTCAAATAATGTTGAAAAGTAACAGGTATAAATTTAAAAAAAGAACATATAACTTGAAATTTAAAATAGGCAGTTGAAACAATAACTTCAAACAATGACGACTTGTCTATATAAATAATATCAATGTCTTATTTTGACCCAATTGCATTGTAATGCACCGAAATGTCTGCAGCTGTGCAATGGTAAACAGTGCATTGCACATGACACTGCAGTTTCTGTCAAGGTCACATCACCAGTATATCAGCCGTAAGACATCCACTACTGAATGTATCCCTTTTTTTTTGACGGGGGAAATTCATCCAATGATTTCTCCCGCCCGGTTGAGGCGGGAGGGAGTGTCAGACTCTTACTGACTAAAAACCACCCCGTTCCTACTCCTGCACTTCGAGCCGTAGCCCCGGCAATCCGTTAAGTCTTCCGCGGCTCCGTATCGGCATTAGCCCTGTTGGGCTCCAACTGTGGTGGTGTGATGGCTCTTTGAGGCGCGCGCGGAACGCGACGCGCCGTAGGCTCGGGCCTGGTTCTGGTCGGGCGGCGAGTCACCCGTGCTCGCCGTCCGCAGGCCCGTGCTTACGGTGGCCGGAGATCGTCTCGCGATCCCCGACGCCCGGAATGTCTCTCGCGACGGCCGGGGCGTGAGGAGGTTCGTTCCCTCACGCGCTCCGCCTCCTCTTTAGCTAGCATGACTGCTTCGCAGAAGGAGGAGACGGCATCCCAGTCCCCCTCGCTCCGTACCATGGTCTGAACCAGAGACGGACGCGAGAGGTCGCCGTCACCGATCACATCTCTGAGGACACGGCGGTGCTCAGCCCACGCAGGACACACCGCCACCGTGTCCTCCTGTATCCCTACCCAATGAATTTCGGCTGACAGGTCGGTTGGCAGCGACCTGCATCCAGCGGCTCCTTGCGACCACAATCCATTGTCATAGTCGTCGTTATATTTTTCATTAGAAAGAAACACGAGCATACGAATCTCGTAATACCAAAGGAATATTGGGAGATGATCGCATTTAAATAACCCTTATTTGATTTTTACTAGTCAGTCACAGTCAGAATACTGGCTTTCGCCCACCCAGGTGAAATACCTGTATTCTTTTTTTTATTTATTATCATAGTTTTTTATTCTCCACGGACTCGTTCCTATGCCTTTGTCAATAAAGAACATTTTCTTTTTTTGAGTGGCCTATATTGAGCAGTAGATGTCTTTAATGACTTCTAGATGGGCTGACTGGTAGCTACTAGCTATTGGCAGATTTCTGTGACCTTGCTTGCTTATACGTAGCCTGTATTCCGTCACCATCAATTAGAGAGATGTTGTTAAAGTGGCAAGATACGACTACAGACGACTGTGATCGTTTTTGTAATCACTACTCGATAAGGTTCGATATTCTTGAAGCAGGCGGATGGTTATAATATGTTAATCACTACTAAACTTAATCAAAATTAGCATACTCTCTGATAATACCAAAAAATACCTCTGAAATCTGCTAGCAATTACATTCACACCATTTTGGAAAATGCCAACAACAGTTTTTTGACAACGTATCCAATAACTAGAGCATTGTTCAAAAATACATTATCAATATCACTTACCGGTATGTCTCACACCGTTGACTCTAAACCAAATTGAATCCATAATTAAGTGTTAACTAATTAACTATCAATAAAGAAATAAACGTGAAACTGAAACGAATTAGCAGTACAACCAGTTTTCACGTTCTGAAGTATTTGTTGCCTACAACAGCTTATATAACATCGCTAGAGTAATTATTTAATTGGTTGTCAAACTTGTTTGGAAATGGTGTGTGAACTTATTTTTTTATTGTGTTTTTAACAATGGGGCGTAGACTTGCGGTGTTTGCAAGGGGCAAGGAACTATATAATCTGCTATCTTTAATAAATATAATGATAGTGTATGGAAACTTTGTCGCTGAGAACCTAACGGGTTACCGGGGCTCCGGCTCGACATGCAGGAATCGAACGGGGTGGTTTTAGCCAGTAAGAGTCTGACACTTCCTCCCGCCTCACCCAGGCGGGAGCAGTCATTCGATGATTTTCCCTCCTTAAAAAAAAGCGTATGTAAACTTTACAATAAATTACCCAACGAAATGAGAGATTCTAAATAAATCAACATGTTTATAATTCAAAAAAAAATTCAAAATTCAAAATTCAAAATTCAAAATTCTTTATTATCTTAAGAATTACAATATCTGTCTAACATTGAGGCAGTCCCAGTAAGTTATTATACAATACTTGTGTTGGGACTGACTCGATCCTTTCTTTATTTATTTAACACTCTTAAGAATAATAACCTCGAGATCTGCTAATTAAAGGAAAACAACAAAAATTAAAGTAGATATAGTAAAATAAGAAATAAAAAGTTACTAATATAAAAAAAACTATGGTAGAACGGTACGACATGTTAAAAGCAATTGATTTGTATTTTTTTTTTGTGAGAGTAGATGTATGAATCGATGTGCGTGTGTGTGTGTGAGAAAGAGAGTGAGTGAGTGAGTGAGTGAATAATTAGATTGAAGTTGTATCTTTCGACGGCACGGTGCGATAGCTGGGCAACTGGCTGCCGCGCAACGTGTCGCGGGCTCGATTCCCGCAAAAAGCAAGAAGCTTTGTGTGATCCACAAGTTGTTGATCCTGGTCTAGGTGTCATGAGTATATGAACTTGTATGTTTGTAAATGCACCTACGGTACGGGAGAAAATCAGTGTGAGGAGCGACGTTTTAAAAAAATATCCGACTAAACAATAATAAAAATTCATTCATTGACGTTCGATGTGAACAGACGTGTGCATTATACATAGGTACCGGTAAATTAACGCAAGAGTGACCTACTAAATTATTTTTGCTTAGTTTGAAATTTAGTATTTTATAATGGAAACATAATCATATTTGAATAAAAATGGATAAAATCCCGAGCAACCTGGCTTCCTGTGCCTCACCAATAGAAAGCAGCCGTAAATCTGACTCAATTGAACAGCAGTTAAATGAAGTATGTGTCATTGCAATGGAAGGCAAACTGAATTCGGAGCAAAAGCTTAGAATATCAAACCTGAGTCGTAAAATTGGAGCTGATGTCTCGCAAATGGCTGTCCTTTATCAAGCTCTGAAGCAGCAAGCTCGCCTAGCCGTCAACATAATGGATGAATTGAGAGAAAACTGTGACCTATCGGAACAAATAGACAGATTAAAAAATCTCTCAGGGACTCAACTACAGCCAAGACTGTGTCTTTTGCGGACATGGTGAGAAAAGGATCCAATTTCGTTCGACCAAACAATCTGGCCTCTGTCGCTGTGTATCCGGCCAATAAATTGAAAACTAGTGAGGAAACTAAAACTATGGTGCAAACAATTATAAGTCTTAGTGAGATGAAGCTGCGCGTGCGTGGAGTCCGCAAGACACAAAACGGAGGTGTAATAATCAGCACTGAGTCGAAACAGGATGCTGAAAAAGTGAAGCAAGCAGTTGGCCTGTCGTTATCCGGTCTTCTCGCAGACGAATCCAAGAAGCGCAAACCACGAATCGCAGTAATAGGAGTGCCGTCGACAATGACTGATGCTGACGTCTTCAGGTATATTTATGACCAGAACGTATCTGATAAGCTCCCGGAGATGACAATGGAGTCTTTTTTAACATCAGTAAAGTTAAAGATAAAGATAAAGATAAGATAAAGATAAAGATGTATTTATTTATTTACACTGAGATCTTACAATGACATAGAAACACATATACTACCATTTCTGGTGTAGAAATATTAAATAAGCTAAGTCCATGCAAATCTTAGACATTACAATAATCTTCATTTGATACAATTTATTCATTAAAAAAAAACAATAATACATTTTTCGTCCAAATTGTTATGTCAAAAAATAAATACCAAACAGAATAAAAAAAAAGAAAATATATGTCATAGTTACTGGTTCTAATATAAAAATATATTTATATATTAATCATAGCTTCAAAGCTCATCAAAGGCTTATGACAGAGTGGTGAGGGATGAATTGTGGTCAACTCTGTCCATGTATGGGGTGGATGGCCACCTGATTCGGGCACTTAAATCCTTATATAAGGACTCGAGTGCCTGTGTCAGAATAAATGGGGACTACACAGAGTGGTTTAACATTAATCGAGGTGTTAGGCAAGGCTGTGTAGCATCTCCTTGGCTGTTCAACCTATTTATGGACAGCTGTTTGAACGACCTGAAAGTAGGAGAGTCTGGATTAAGGATGAATGACACAGTGATTAAAACATTGTTGTATGCCGACGACCAGGTGCTTGTTGCCTCGTCGGCCCAAGAATTACAACAAATGATCACTGCTATGAATGATGCATTTGAAAGGAAAGGTATGAAAGTAAATGTGAACAAGACGAAAGTGTTGGTGATAGAAAGAAATGAGGTGATAACAGAATGTCAGGTAATGATAGGTGATGAAAAATTGGAACAAGTGAATGAATTTGTGTATCTGGGATCACTATTTACGAGAGATGGAACGTGTGACGGGGATATTGAAAGGAGAGTAAAAGCGGGAAATAGTGTTAATGGTGCTTTACACTCTGTCATGTCTAGAAAAATAATATCCAGCAAAGCTCGACTTGCTGTAATGCAGTGTGTATTGACACCAACGCTTATGTATGGTAGTGAATCATGGGTGTGGCAGAAGAAGCATGAAAGCAGGATTAATGCGGTGGAAATGAGAGCCCTAAGAAGTATGTGTGGACTAAAATTGAGTGATCGAGTGAAAAATAGTGTTATTAGAGAAAGGTGTGGATTGAAAGATGATGTAGTGACAAGGATTGAAAAGGGAATGTTACGCTGGTTTGGACATGTAGAAAGGATGGATGAAAGTAGAGTAACGAAGGAAGTATACAGAGCGGATATGAATGGGGCCGTCGGTAGAGGGCGCCCTAGACGGACACATAGTGACCAGATTGGCGATATATTAAAGAAGGGCCAAATTAAAAGTACCCTTAACCGACGAGCATGCATGAAAAGATTGATGACTGTTAATGAAGCGAAAGAGGTATGTAAGAATCGTAGTAATTGGCGTTCCTTAGTCTCTGCCTACCCCCATGGGAGACAGGCGTGAAGTTATGTATGTATGTATGTATATTAATCATAATGTCAATATTTCTAATAGCATCAAATATTAATTACAAGGTCAAAAAGGATGATTTAAAAATTCGTTAACGGAGTAAAAACACATGTCCAGGAGCCAAGTAAACATTTTACATTTGAATTTATTCATTGGTAACATTTTCAATGCAGGTGGTAGTTTAAACGTCTGAGCTGGATGTTCTATGGTGACGCGATTAATTCAGCCTTTGATTATTTGGGGAGGTCATTATAAATTTGTATTGTCATGCAACTGGCATTTCTACTATACAGTTGCAATCTTTGAGAAGGTACTAGTAATTTACCGGCATGTATTTTTTTCAGTCTCTCAGAGATTTGTTTATTTTAATTATTTTAGTGGTTACCTCATCATATCCAGTCGCATTTGTGTTATTTAATGAAATAATAATTTTGATAACGTAACCTTATTGTCAATGTCAATGTTGTTTGTGTCATAATTGTCTTTTTGTACTTGTTGTGTCAGTTCAATAAAATAATTATTAATAATTATTGTTAAGTCACAAATCGGGAAGAAAGGATGCGCCGACCTGCAATTTTATCATCGAAGTTCCAGGCAAGATACGTAAAGCCCTTATATCTCAAGAGAGAATTTATATCAATTGGACTTCTTGCCCCGTTAGAGACTTTACGCTTGTAACGCGATGCTACAATTGCCAACTATATGGACACGCAGCAAAATCATGCAGAGATATCAACTCATCGTGTGGCCACTGCGGAGAAGCAGGACATGTACAATCCTCGTGCACTAAAAAGGAATCGGAATCCCCTAAATGTGCTACATGCTCTCGTTACAATAAGCCCAATAAACATAAAACCGGAGACACTGACTGTCCGGCTAGGAAAATAGCTGAATATAGGTATATCAACTCTATCGATTATGAGGACGCATAAAGTGTCATATTCTTAGATTACAGAGTTGAGTAGCCTTTCCTTGCACATTCATTAACATCATAACAGGTTGACGTACTTAACAATTTGGTGCTGTTCAAGCATATTTTTATTGTAACATCGAGTGAATGACCGTTTGGACTGTAAACTAGATTATGTTTCTGTTGATGTATTAAATTCTTCAGTACTATAGTTCCTACAATGTTATATATATATATATGTATATCTATGTTTTGTATTTAAGGTAATATAATTACTTGTTTAATAAATGTACTTTTACGATAACATTAATATTTAGTTACCTATCATGATATATAGTTATGTACGTGTGTATGTATGTGTGTATGTATGTATGTATGTATCATCTTTAATTTTGATCGATTACTTATGTTAAGGAATTTGTTTATATAAATAACTTGTCCTAGAATTAGTAATATTGTGAGTGCTCCTTTCGCCTGTGATACAGGATATTCTTCCTAGTACAGGCATTCAAACCTAGTGAGATCTCTGATTTTAAATTAAGATGTTTATCTGTACCATGACCAATTTCTTATAATGAATAAAGATTATTTATTTATTATTTAATGATAGTATCAATATTGTTCTCATCAGATTGAACGACATAATGATATGTATTTGTGCTAGATGTAGTATTCAGGTTATCATCTTATCTTCTCACAGTGTATGTGTAATAAAGTTTAAATAAAATAAAATAAAATATATTAACTATCTATGTAATGTTCTTTTTGAGAAATAAATTTCTTTAAACCGAAACTATTAATTGTGTCTTCAAGTCATGTTGTCTCCTGCATTCAGCAACGATCAGAAAACTATTTCATTTTCAAATAATGAATGTACCTAGGTAAGTTTTTATAATAAAAAAAAACTAAACAATTAGAGCTTTTCTCAGTATATTCATGTGAGCAACTCGCGAATTTTAGTTAAGTTACTATCTAGGTAAGTACGTTTAATTTGTCAAGAACTCAATAAAAATATTATTATAACAGAAAAATCGATAATTTGTATTATATTATTATTTTGGTTGGTTATCAATTTCAACCGTTACGAGACTAAGATAAGATTTTAGAGATGACCGAAGGTCCCAAAAATACGGTCAAGTAAGTCTAAAGTCACTAATCCAGAGTTATTAATTTTAAAAACAAGAAAAATTTAATTTATTACAAAGTAAACAAATAATTTTTACATCAAAGCTGCGTCGTGGCGTCTTCAAGGGTTATGCCGAATTATGCCCCATTAAAAGTTTGTAAAATCCAAAAATTATACTAATTAGGAAACTTTTGACGGAATCCTTGTCGATAAATTTACGTAAGATTAAAACTTGTAATATTTTTTTCTACATCATTCGAAAGATGGCTCTGTAATCATGTTTGCAAGTATTTACCATAGACATAAATGACCTATGGTTTACGTGGTCTAGGCATGAATCAGTGGGGGTCGAACAAAAAATCAAAAGAAGAGTTTTTACACTAACCCTATCTCATCACTTTTCTCTTCTTCATTAACATTTATAATAGTTTTATAAACTAACTTTAGACTGCTTCTTTGGCCGAGTAGTCGTAAGTGCGATTGCCGGGCAAGGGGTCTCGGGTTCGATTCCCGGGTCAGGCAAAGTATTACTGGATTTTTAAATATTCTCAGTAGTAGCACGGAGTCTGGAATTGTGCCCGGTATATGGCAATAGGCTCGTAACATAAATAGTGAAAAAGTGGGTGTTACATTGTACAGTGGTATAATGTGCACCTCTGCCTACCTCTTCGGGGATAAAAGGCGTGATGTTATGTTATGTTTGTTATGTAGTTTTATAAACTACGTTTTAAAAACCGACTTCAACCCCTCTTTTTAAGTCTGTTTATTGATATACAAAAACTTTCTCCTAACTGTAACAAACACTTTTATGACAACCGCATCAAAATTGGTTTAGCCAATCGCGAGGTAATCGCGCACAAACATACATACATATTATTATATACATGTACCTAATGTCAAATGTCATTATCAATGTCAACCTCAATACGTCAAACATTGTCCTGACAACTGAGGAAACGCATCGCTTGTGTTATCGAGAAGAATTTTCATAGCGGTCAAACTGAGAATCTGCTTGATTTTAAAGTTGGTTATAAACCAATAATCTTCGAATTTCTAATCCCCAAAATATCGGTAACGTACTTATAACGCCTCTAGTGTTCCAGGTGTCCATAGGCGACGCCGATTGTTGACCATCAGGTATTCAGTGTGCACGTGTACCGGCTTAGGTATCCAATAAAAAAACACTGTCTTTGCCTTCTAGCTGGTGTTGTCAAACCAGTTAGCAACAATAAAAACGAGTTCTAATTCATTTTCAGATATCGGATCTAAATCAGAATGTCACCATTATCATCATTTTGAGCTGGAACACGTCCACCATTGAACTTAATACTTTCTTTCTATAATAGTGTTTGAAGTAATCTTAACACTGGAAGTGGTAGGCGACCGATCACACTTTTGGAACATTCTTAGCCAGTTCTATAACAATGTTTTAAAATTAACTTTTAATCGGAAATGTTAGCGACGAACGACGTTAAATAAAACGACTTGTATTTTTCAACCTACTTGTATTTAGCGCTATCTAGTGGAAATACACAGAACTGCTTCGTTTCTAACCCGCCTCCCAACTTCTGAAACTAAGGCTTTATGAAACCAAGTCGAGCATGATGTTATGAACTTGAGTTTCACGAAAAATAATCTAGATGGCAGTACCTCCTAGTACAGAACTTGAAACTTTCTCTACTGTATAAAAATAAGTCGGGTTTTCCTTAGTGACGCTATAACTCCAGAACGCACGAACCGATTTCCACGGTTTTGCATTCGTTGGAAAAGTCTCGTGCTCCGTGATATAGCAAAGAATGATTAAGAATGTTACATAAAACGAAGCCATCTGGTGGTGAAACGGAGTTCGCCGGTATTTGCTAGTTTCATATTTATACAATCTATCTATCTCACAATCTATCTCGAAAACAAAGCAACAACTTAAAACGTGCTCTGTATTCAAGTTTCCAACAGTTTAAGATAGATGGCAGTAGTATTTAGGAGTTATTTTTAAGTTTTAATAATTAATTCTATCATCAAAATCTTTTATTACTAATTTCAGGTGTGCGTTATCAAACCATACAATATTAGTAGATACATATTTGAATTGTAATGTGTATAAACCTTTTAAATGCTATGGAATTGTGATCAGATAACGATTGATGCATAGCTGAGGATAACTTTAAATCCTGATTTATTTATTGCTGAAGCGATACCACAGGGCAAGGCTTCACATATCACTGTCGCAATGTATCGCCAAGTTTGAAGTCATTGTAGGGACCCATTTTTTGAGCGAAAAATCATCTAATGCCTTCTTCCGTCTTACATGAGGCGTTTAAGCACATGTGCTTAATATGCTTTTTATCTTTCAACTCTTTATAAATGAGTAAATCAATAAATTCATTAATTTTTATTATCCTTTGACATTTTCCCCGTTTTGTTTATTTTTAATCTACTGGTGATATAATTGTACTACATACGTTGTTCAGTACAGTATTTTGATCTCCAGCATAGATAGCCTAAAGAGTAGGTAACCTATGGAGTATCTTTCTCGTTTTTCTCCATGGGAATCTACACCTTGGAATGAGCAAATAGCTTCACTTTTAATTTTTATGTTGACGTTCAAAAGTGCCTTTCTGGTCTAATTGAAATAAATGACTTTGATTTTGACTTTGACTTTGAAGTAATAATTATTCGTAATGTCTGTTAATAAGTTCATCCATTGTGGTTCAAAGTCAAAGCGAAATAAACGTTATAATTTTGAGTAATAGCAGGAGTGACCGTGTATTAGTCATTCGTGTTGTGAAATATTCAAGGTGACGTAATAACTGCTCTTGGGGTAGCTAGTATGTAAATTGGTAAATACTACCTTTACTGTGATGTACAGTCAGCGAGAAAAGAAAGTTATTATTTTACAAACTGTTTCTTTTAAAAAACCATTGCCGCCCCACACTAGAATATTCTCCACTTCACTTGTTTCACTTGTGGATTTTGCAAAGAGTTGTTCCAAGCGGGAATCGACCCGCGCACACGTTGTGCGGCAGCCGGTTAGCCAGCCACCGCAACAACCGTACCCTCAAGTATTGTATTGTTGACTAAGTGAATAGGGGCGGAAATTAAACGTTAACGTTCTCTTTTCGCAAAGAACTTAACTCCGTTTAGAACAAACCAATTTACCTAAGCAACAACACAACATGCCGTATACAATGCATATACAATTACAGTGAAGTAACTTTTGACAGATGAAAATTCAATACACGTTCTACCCTGGAACATTTACCTCAATCAACGAAATAGGCTGATTGACATAACCTAATTTGGCTAATAAAAACTTTACAACAATTATTCATATTAAAACTTTCGTGTGACTAACTAAATTACATAACTAATTGACGAGGAACTCGACTAGTTCCAAGCCATGCTAGAGCCTTACATTCTAATTACATTCAGCATGAATTTAGCCGAGTAGGTAGTAGCTACCACGTCAAACAGAAATGTGACATAATAATTAATCAACAAATATTCCTTTTTTAACACATCCTGTAGTCTTACTAACTGTACCTCCTTAATGTTTCAGTATTGCCGGCCTCCATTCACTTATTTATTTATTTATTTATTTATTTCTTCTTCACAAAATACAGTGATTGGCGGACTTAATGCCTTAAGGCATTCTCTTACAGTCAACCATAGGGAAGTGCAGAGAAATGAAGTGGTTGCGAAGCCAGAACACAATCAAAAAATTAAAAAAAAGTTATGTAATATGTATACCAAACACATAAATACCTATAGAATAAATATATTAATACAATATTTTATAAATAGACATATACATACCATATAATATATACTACTAAACAAATACTTATACTGCATAAATACTACAATATATTATATAAAAAGAAAACGTTGTTAGAATAGTTTCCTTAATTGTTTTGAGTCTGCCAATGCTTAAGTAGTTGCTCACGGACTTTAAATTTAACTCGTCGAATACCGGTTTTGTAGACACAATTATAGAACAATAGGTTGCGGTCACCGGTGACCGCTTGGTATTTGACAGTTTAAAGGTATTGCGACTTATTGCCATTCTGATCTCCTTGGGCAACGCATTCCACAGAATAACAGCTTGAATGAAAAAGGAAGAATGAAAGAAGTCAGTGCGATGAGAGATACATTGAAGATGTCGGTTTTGAGACGAACGAAGAAATTTTGTGTGGTTTGCGCACGTATATTGGAAGTAAGAAGCAAGGTAAGTAGGTGAAAAAGGAGAGTCAAGATAAGAGAATAAAGTGGTTAATGCCCTCTGCTGCCTGCGCAAGCGTATGGGCAGCCACTTCAGTTGCATCCTATGTGCAGAAATATGATCATATTTACGTAAGTTGAAAACGAATCGAATGCAGTTATTTAGAAGTCGGTCTAACTTATTGAGTAGATCTGCATTCAGGTCGTAATAACAGACATCAGCGTAATCAATAATCGGGAAAATCAAGGTCTGCACAAGCTGCGTCTTCACAGAGGACGGAAGAAAGTTCCTCAGACGATACAGAGCCCGCAACGATCCAGTCACCCTTTGGCAAACACTTGTAACCTGAGCACGCCAGCTCAATGTACTGTCAATAATCAGGCCCAGATCCTTCACGTCCCGACTGAACGGAACAGTCACACCATTATACGAGATAGGGGGCAGTGCTGCACCATCAATCGATCCAAGATTCCGAGAGCTACCTATGATTATGGCCTGGCACTTGTTTGGGTTTACAGCTATGCCAAACCTCTCTGACCAATTTTGAACAGCTGTAAGATCACTATTAAGTTTACTGATAGCACTGGGCAGATCGTCCACCACAGATTGACGGTACAGCTGCAAGTCGTCCGCATACAAATGGTACGCACACTGAAGTTCAGGAGTGATAAGGTTGATAAAAATAGAGAAAAGAAGCGGAGAAAGGATGCCGCCCTGAGGAACGCCTGCCGTCAAGTCACACCAGTCAGAGAACTTCTCATCATACTGGACAGACTGCCGACGCTCCCGAAGGTATGAAGAGAACCATTCCAGTGATTTGCCAGAGATCGCAAGATGGGATAAGATTGCCAAAAGGATATCATGACTGACCATATTAAACGCGTTAGAAAAATCAACCAATACCAAAAGTGTTACTTTGGTATCCTCCATACCAGCCCTAACATCGCCAGTCACTTTAAGGAGGGAAGTTATAGTGCTGTGGCCAGGTCGAAACCCAGATTGCAACGGGCTTATTAAGCTATGATTGTAAACAAAGTGAGACAATTGTTTATGGACACAGGCCTCCAGCACCTTAGATAGGAAGGGAAGGATTGAGATAGGACGGAAGTGGGTCAGCAGCGTGGGAGTACTAACCTTAGGTAAGGGTCGAACAAAAGCTTTACGCCAAACTGCTGGAAATACACCGGAGAACATGGAGAAATTTATAATATGAGTAATCGGTGACAGCACGTGGTCTAGAATATATGTGATCATATCTCGGGATAAGGAGTCACAACCCACAGCTTTTGATTTAATGGAAAGGATAATCTTACGAATCTCCGTCGCATCAGCTGGAATGAAACAGAAATTGTTTATGTTGGGACGTGTCAGACCACTGATAAAAGACAAGGTGTTTAGTCTGGTAAGATGATCTAGAGTAGGAACAGTGGAGAAATGTTGGTTAAGGTCATCTAAACCAATTGTTATAGACTGGTCTGAATTTTGAGGTTTGCCAATACCAAGAGTCCGGAAAAATTTTCAGATATTGGCAGGAGATGAACAAGAAATATTATTGAGAATATGACGGCGCTTAGCGTTACGTACCACTTGGTTACATCTGTTTCTTGCAATTTTAAAAGCCTCCCAGTTCTCGTCAGTACGATTTCTCCTATGCCTGCGGAACGCGCGGTCCCTACGACGCATTGCCATCTGTACTCCTGCGGTCATCCAAGGCGCCGGTGGTCGCCTAACCTTGATCCTTCTGATGGGTGCATCACGGTCGTATAGACTAACGAGAGACGCATTAAAAATTGCTACCTTCTCGTCAACCGTTTCCGCCTCAAAAAGCGGCCCCCAATTGAGTGTCGTTGCATCACCCCGAAGTCTCTCCCCATCCATCCCCCCTTCCTTGTACAGAACCTTGCACTAGATTACCTCCCTTCGGGGATTCTCTGGCCGTTATTAGGCCTTGCCATTGTTACATTGTATTTTTCACCTTGCACGAGGCCAACTATTAAGTTAGATCAATAGAAATTGTACATACTACCTCTACTATTAAACCCCCTACCGACTCACTTTATTTGGTAAACAATTACTTTCGAACATGGAATGATTCGTGGAATTGGGTATTTGACAACTAGTCAAATTCAATACCTTTTTTGAACTGTTAAATAATGACAGTTTTCTACGAATTTGGTACGAGATTCTGTATTGTGACGGTGCGTTTTTTTAGCATCAAACAGATTACTTATTTCTTATAAATTTGCTGGTTAAATACTAAAATTAAGTTGGTCATAAAATCGATTAAAGAAAATGTGATTATTTTTTAATAGCTCGGTGTATTGAACAGTCGAAATAAATTATTTTTGATAAAGGTAAGTACCCAGTTATATAGTTCAATCTATGTAAAGTCACTCAACTTTATCCTGAAAGAAAAATTAAACAAGATAATTATGAAAAAATTAATTAGCAACTACTGTGATGAGAACTAAAATTTATAACGCCATTATGAAAATATAATAGACTAGCTGATTCTCCAACTTTGTCTGAGTTTTTCTAAAATAAAAGTAGCATTACTCTTTAGTACATTAGCTACTTGTCAATAAAATCCCATCAAAATCGGTTCAGGTTTGAGATATTAGATAGTAGAAACAAACATACAGACAGACAGACAGACAGACAAGATTTGTGGAAAGTATAATTTTGGTATACATATGTATCGTATGTATATTCATATGCATGAAGTAAAAAGCGATTACTTCAATTTTACAAACAGACACTTCCATTTTATATATCTTTATTGATGAGTTCTTTCTTAGTTATTTATGTATGTATGTTGATAAATGCTAACATAACGTTTAAAAATGTTATTTAAGACCCTAATGTTACCTATTTTTACAATTAATACATTAATTGGAATTTAATCTTGAAATTATGTTTTAAAAATGTCCTAAACTTACCTCTATACCTCTATACTAATATTATAAAGTTGAAGAGTTTGTTTTTTTGTTTGTTTGTTTGAACGCGCTAATCTCCGAACCTACTGATTCGAATTGAATAATTCTTGTTGTGTTAGATAGTACATTTACCAAGGAAGGCTCTATAGCCTTTATTAGCCTATGCTACAAAACATCTCGCTACAACCAATAGGAGCCGAGCAGAGCGGGTGAAACCGCGCGCAAGTAGCTAGTCAAGTATTATAGAGGTATAATTAGTACGCTGTGTAATTCCTTGTGCGTACTGCTAAGGAGTGGAATTCTTTGCCAGTCTGTATTTCCTGAAGGTGGTGTCTTTAAGGCTCGAGTGAATATGTTGCTTATGGGTCGACGTGCTCCTTCGTAGACCGCATCATCGCTTACCACCAGGCGAGATAGTGGTCAAACGGCGGCCCATCAAATAAAATTTAAAAAACACTATTTAACATAACATAACATTACATTACGCCTTTTATCGCCGAAGGGATAGGCAGAGGTGTACATTATGCCACTGTACAATGTAACACCCACTTTTCACTATTTATGTTATGAGTCCTATGTAATAGGGGGTGAGCCTATTGCCATATACCGGGCACAATTCCAGACTCCGTGCTAGTACTGAGATTTTTTTAAAAACCCAGTAATAGAGGTACTTTGCCCGACCCGGGAATCGAATCCGAGACCCCTTGCTCGGCAATCGCACTTGCGACCACTCGGCCAACGAGGCAGTCTATTTTAACTGTCTATTTTTATTTTAAACCCACAGTAATGTTAATGAGCCCATAGACTTCGTAATAAATATTTTCTATGACCAAATGTGATGATAGTGTTGTATTAATAGGTATATTTTTCAGCAATGTATTGTGTCTTTTAACAATAGAATGAAACTCATACAGTATACGTTTCGGTACAAAATGGTGATATATCGGTTGTAGTCACCACACTTTTATTACCTGTCGCTGCTCGTGAGTAAATGGTACGGGTCGTATATGCTATAGAAAGGGGTTAAGTTTATATTTATTGTAAATTCCGAATAGGCATGGCGACTTATTTTATAATTTTTTGTCCGTCTTTTAGATATTTTAAAAATCTTCGATACGTATTTCTTCTTTTTTCTCGTATCCAAAAAAACATGTAGATATTTTGAGTTAAAATGACGCGTGACGTCACAATTAGGTACGATTTCTCCGTAAGTGTGACGTCAACACCCCCCACTCCCTAACTTTAATGCGGAATAACTACGTATTCTTCTGTTAATTTGATAAAACAAAAAATACGTGTCTGATATTTTCGTGCGATCTTAATGACGGACTAATTACTTTTTTGATTTTTTTACCCTGTCGGTGTCGACAGGGTAAAAAAATCACGACTTCCATTTATCTTACAATAGGCGTGTGCCTATTGTAAGATAAATGGAAGTCGTGTTTTTATTGATAATTTTTGATGGATCACTACATATGTAGTATAAAACAAAGAAGTTAGATCTTTAAACTACGCATCGGATTTTGATGCGGTTTGGAGTGGTTCTTAAGAAAGGTTTATATGCATGATACATGCATAAAATACTAGAGAAACACTAATAAATTTAGAGGTTCCTAATTGCACCCGTGCGAAGCCGGGGTGGGTCGCTAGTAATAATATATTAGGAGGATGCAAATGCATCCTCATAGCATAAACTTGGGTAATTATTTTCATGTTCTCATTACAAGTAACATTTTTGTAAAATGAATTCATTTGGCAGTTTTCGAACATTTAGAAATAAATCTCTCTCTGTTTTGTTTGTTTAACGTAGTACCTATGTAAACCGCGGATTAATTTAGACAAATATCAATCAAATACAACTTAACATAACTAAATTAAAAACACAAGCATTGCAGAATTCTTCAAATAAATCAACAGGTTTCAACAATAGACTGACGTGTGAAACCTTCGGTTTTTTAATTCACTTCTCTCCGTACAAAATGACAGGCAATAACTACTTCTAGCCTAGAATCTGACAGATAGTAATAGACACTAGCCCCTATTTACACCCCCAGACACCCTCATGTGGGACCTAAAGTTAGCTCCACATGCTACAAGGGGGACAATCGTATCACAGAACAATTAAATCTGGATAACGCAATCACGCAACGAGGTAAGGCAATTAGTGTGCTCTGCGAATAAGCCTGGGTGGGGTTGTGATGGGAAAATAGACTTTATGGTGTGCTAGATATAGAAATTATTAATACGACGTTACACTATACGTATATTCTTTCAATACTTAAATTATAATAATGTAGTCATATAAATAAGCTGCTTAAGAGTGTTCTACGCCTGGTCTTTTTATACGATCTTCAAAAATTAAAAGATGGTTAGCAGGCCACAACTGTACGCTTCTCACGATGCTTTCTGCCTCGCACAGCAAAACTGTGGAATGATCTGTCGTCGGCGGTAATTTCGAACCGATACGACCTTTAAACCTTCAAGAAAAGAGCGTATTCCGTTTTAAAAGGCCGGCAATGCACCTGTGACTCCTCTGGTGTCGCGGGTGTCCATGCGCGGCGCTGATCGCTTACCATCAGGTGATCCGTCTGCTAGCTGCTAAATATTGCCACTTTAGCACCTACGTGATATTTAGGCTGGTACACTCAGAGCTGTGGATGACCTAGCGGGATACCGGGAATTCGACTCAAAGTAGGAGTAACAAAAAGGTAGTTTTTAGTCAGTAAGCATCTGACTAAGATTATCTAAACATTACTTAAAACGGTGAAGGAAAACATCATGGGGAAACCTTCTGTAAGTTTGAAATCACCAACCTGCATTGAGCAAGCTTTGTAATGAATGCTCAAACCTTCTCAGTGCGAGAAGAAGCCTGTGATCAATATTGGCTACTTATAGGCTGTTGCTGAAGCGTCTGATACTCCTTTCACCTCACCCAAGACAGGAGAAAATATTAGACGATTTTCTCCCTTGAAAAATCGTACAGTAAACAAAGGCTGATGGGTGACATACAAATATTAATAGACACTGTCTCAATAAATGTTAAATGTTAATTAATTACTACTAAAAGCAACTATAAATTAGATTATTCTGAAACTGCTTTCATCTTCAAACTATGTACATTATTTAAACAATAGTAGTGTTCAATACAATAGTTGCTTAGTTAATTATAGAACATAGTTTCACAACATAACGCCTTCACATTAAATTTACGCAATGGCATACGCAGAGATGAACTTACCAAATTTTCTGTCAAACTTCTCTATTACATTTTCAACTGTATTGCATTGATATAAAGTCGAAAATACAATGAGTAGGCAGATAGGAGTAGGTTGAATTTCTAGCCAGTGTACAATAAAAATAAACGACTTAATGATCAATTAGGAAGTCAGCGTTGACAAAAATTACCATAGAGGTAGGTACGCTTCATTCACCATAATTGACAAATACCACCAAACCTCGCTAGGGACTGTTTGCATTGCCCAAACAATTAAGTAAAATGCTTGTACAGTATAATTGTTGCTGTTCAAGCGAAACAGCCCTTCAATCTAATCTAAGTCTTTGGTTGTTTTGTCAGAGTTCATTTTTAAATGGAATAGTTAATGAAGAGAGTTCATTATGCTAGAAATGGTATTATTAAATGAGCATTACTTATTTATTTTCGCGTCCGTTAATTGAACCAAAGAATTCTTTTATGCGTGTAAAATCGAACGACTTTGCACATTTTTCTATGCAAACGAAACCTAAACTTTAGTCACCTAATCTTAATTCACTTAGTATAATCCTTTCAAAAAATCCTTCACAAAAACCTTCATACGTACATACATACATTCTAAAACCCCTTTCTGGAGAAATATTTCATCTCGATCTATTGAAACAAACCACAATGCACATTCAAACTTAGCCTCTACTACAAAAGACATATGATTGAAGATTGTGAAGCTGGTGTTCTTTGAGGTGAAGTAAATTTATTCTACAGTTAGACTGCATCGTTTGGAGCGCCACCTGAATCAATTGACCTCTGCCATCGACCACAATAGGAATAATCTAAAGATCTTCAACAAAAGATTTTTTTCAGTTTCAGTATAAAGGACCTCTCTGAAAGCCCTCCTTACACTCTTGATCTAATTGCGGTTCTAGCTAAGACGAAAGATTTTATTTTGTCCCCTCTGAAAGGAAAGGAGGAAAGTATTTGAAAGTATGTTTTGTCTCTGTTGATTGTAACTAGTATTAGAGAATGCTGTGGGCATTAAGACAATTTAGGCGTTTCGGTGTATTGCAATTATTGGAACCAACTAGTGAAAGTACTGTACTCTGTAATCTTTAGTAGAAATGAACAAAAATGGAATCATCAAAAATTAGATTTCAAAACCCTTGTATAGAATGTATAGACACTTCAAAACATTGTAATTTAATCAAACCATCGGGGCGGATTTCACCAGTTGCTCGGGTTCCCGCTCGAAGAGAAAGATCAGGAATACGGTGGTTTTTTGTCAGTAAGAATCTGACTCTCACTCTCGCTTCACTCAAGGCGGGAGAAGTCAAGTGGATTAAAAACAAACACATCCAAACCATTGACACAACACACAACCCATTTTCACAACCACCAAATAAGACACACAAACTCATACTATTCTCTTCACCAATAAATCTAAACAAGATGGACGAAAATAAAGCTTATTCTACGTACCAGTATAGTACGCCACTAAAAGTGCCACGGAACCCGCTTCCTACGTGACCGTACCACTAAAGTACCGGACGACACATAAAAAGTAACGCAGGCGACAAACTCAGAGTTGTAAGGAGAAATATTTAGGTGAAACGTTTCCTGAAGCGAAGTAAGAATATTATTTTCTTTTCTTAAGTGTTCTGATAAAAATATTTGATTTAAGCGTCGTTGATGCTTCGATGGCCTGAATGCGGTTGTTTGTAATATGTATCAAAAGACCTTAGGGAACATTTGTTTAGGTTTAATTTTTTTTATGGGATTATACGATAAACGAGCAGACAAATCACCTGATGATAAGCAACCGGCGTCACCCATGGACGCCTGGAACACCAGAGCCGTTACAAGTGCGTTACCGGCCTTTTGGAGATTAGGAATTTGAGGGATTTATTAAATGAATAAGGGGATAGTTTGGCCTCAGGTATCATCACTTACACGACAAAACACAACGCAGTCTGGTTTCACGTCGGGTTTCTGTGAGACGGTGGTATGACTCCGGTCGAGCCGGCCCATTTAGTCCGAAGCATAGCGCTCCAAAAATTTAAGAGTATGCTTTTTATCACGGGCTTCCTTTATACCTCTATAAGTAATTAGAAGCTGATCATGATCTTCATGCTTGACAGTCGATTCGGAGATCCCAGTGTAGCGTTGTGTAATCGTATTTACTTCAGAATTTTATTTAATAGGACTACTTAATTGTTACGACCTTCTTTCTGCCCACGATTTCGTACGAAATAGAACACTTCCTTTCATACCCCAAGCAATTGAGGCCAAAAGACAGTCATACTCTTGTAAACTGAACTTGAAGAGTTGAAAATCATTCGGCAACTAATTACCTTGATTTTAACAGTTTCATAACAGCTTACACGCGATTGAAAGAAGCCTCGTACCACCTGGAACTTTGCTGAAGGAACCTATTAAGGTATTTTGGTAAAACCGATATAATCAGTTACCTAATAGCCTAGTAGTTATAGTACTGATTGGGTGCTTAGTTTCACTTTAGTTATTTTGGTAATTTTGTTTGAGTTATTGTTATTTGTATTTGAAACTAGCTATTGCCCGCGTAGAATATGATTCCTGTTTTATCCCTAAGTCAGCTCATACCTTGCCTGTATCTCAAATTTCATCAAAGTCCGTTCAGTAGTGTCAGCGTGATTGACGGGCAAACTACCTAAGATCCAAACAAATAAAACTTAACATTTATAATATCTATTAGTGTGATTGTCAGACTCATTATAGAAGCAAAGAACTATCTAAATATCAAATAATGAATCAACAAAATGTATTCAATTTGTGATGACATATATCTAGTGTCACGGGTTCGATTTTTGCACGTGACAAATATTTGTATGTAAAGCATGCTCTTCTTAGAGAGAGAGGAACGAAAATTAAATTGGAAAAGTCGTAGAACCCGTAGGTATATTAGGTACAAATATGCAACCAAGGCTACTATCAAAACTAAGTAAGTATAAAATTTTAATACGAAAGTATAATATTCACTATCTACATTATTTCCCAAACAAAAGTATAACTTGACTATCAAATAGCTTTACTACATTCTACTTTGTCCCTACAAGAAACTAGTACCTAAGAACTTAATTTATGCAACTGTATTGTCCTTTGTGTTATTCGTGTGCACTTAAGTAAATTATTATTAAATTAACTAAAAATTTCGGGTTACCCACGAGAATATACTGAGAAAAGCTCTACTAGTAGGCTGCGTGACATCGCCGCGACCGCGTACGCTGTTCATGAGGAAGATCCCTCTGTGGCTCGAAACTAGTAGAGCCTTTCTCAGTATATTCACGCGATTAATCCGTCAATTTTAGTTAATTACATTATAGTAAATGATTATACTGTATATCTCACGATAGTTATTATAATAATATTAATTAAATTAAAAAAATAGTAATTACATGAGTGACATGGTGGCCCGGAGGTTAAGACGCCCGCTTCTCATGCTTGAGGGTCCGAGTACAAAACCTACAAATGGCAAGTACCAATGTAATTATTTCCGAGTTAAACTATAACTTTGTGTGATCCACAAATTGTTGTTTCGGGTCTGGGTGTCATGTGTATGTGAACTTGTATGTTTGTTAACGCACCCACGACACAGGAGATAATCCTAGTGTGGGGCAAAGTTTAAAAAAAAATTAAGAACGCTATGAAGACAAATAATGTAGAACATTCTCTTCTATTATTTAGGAAAACAGGCATACAAAGAGAAAATCTGTGAAATGCTTTGGACGACATAAATAACGGAAACAAAAGATTCAAAGGAAAAACTCCAAATAACTGGTAATAAGGTACTTACTTCCTTGTAGTCTATATCTTGCAATTGACCGTTTGTAGATCATGTGCCCTCTACTATACTTTTCAGCTAATGTCAGCTTACAAAATATGTCTTAACTTGTTCTTTTGCAGTTGTTTATACTTACGTCATACGTCTCTGTATCTACTTACGAAGTTTACTGCTAGAGAGTGCCTTTAGCATTAAACCACCTTTTATGCACATGCATAAACATTTTCATTACATAAAATAAATATGTGTTATAGATCTAAGAAGAATTATATACTTGTCACAACATCGATCATAAAATCCATAAAATTTTTTTTTCAAATGCTAAAATTACCTGAACTCAAAGTCACCTGAAAACAGAACAGATAATAAAATTAAAAACGAAAATACAAATAAAATTTCATAAATTAAAAACAATGTAACATGTAAAACAGTACCTATAAAATTATTCAACTGAAATAGAAGACTCGCATAAACTTCAATAATATAACATTTCCATGATTTATACTATGAATACATAGTTGCAGGAATGTTTTAAGGAATTGTGCTTGAATGTATTGTTTCATGAAATACAGGAAACTATTCGCTACAAGGTCACATTTGTCATTATTTTAATAAGCTTGAGGTTTTGTATGAAATGTAAATTATTAATGAACAATTTTTACATACATACACACAAACAGAAATATTTATCTTACTTGTTATTTGGTTCCAAAAATAATTTGAACTTTCAGGACCAAAACCCAAGATCCCTGATTTAGCATTATCACTTTTTCTTGATACAACCATGAAAACACCGGAACACTGAAGTCCGGCGTCACAGGGACATGAATGACTGTCTTGGTTCCCGCAACGAAATGAATCAGATGTTATAAGAGAAGACGAAGAAAAATAAACATTTTCACTGGACAACAACTTGATATAACGTAGATGACAAAGTACTCTTAAGTAAAACGAGTAAATATTGCCTTAATAGAAATCTTACACTCTACAGGACAGTAGGTACTTGTTTTGAACTGAACGTGAGCTACTTGTTATTATCCATTTTACGGTGTTATATAAACTTTTAGCTCCTAGGTTTTCTAGAAATGTTGTTAGTTTCAAAGGATGTTGTTTGTTAGGTTTTTGACCTCGTCTTGAGTTCGTGGAGATGGTTATAATAATTAGGTGTAATGCTGAAACTTAATTAATTAATTTATTTATGTACATACACACGTCACACATACAACATAGAGGACAATACAAATATAAAATTAAAGTACAAAGGTACCACCTATTCCTATTGGAATTTATTCTTGTGGATCTGTGGCAGGAAAAGTAATAATGATATTGGTAATATAAGTAAGTAATAATGATATAACACAATGTGTAATAACAAATAAAAAATTTAGATAGAAAACAGACTTAAAACTAAAGAAATAAAAAAACCAAACAAATAGATACAATATATAAATAAATACATACAAAATATAAACTATACATCCAAATAAATAAATAAATAAAATTATTAATATTGGTAACTTTGTGTCATTTATTAGTGGAATTAAGATAAAGTGGTATTCAAGGCTGCAAACATTACAAAGCATTCAAACATGATAGTTAGTTGCAAAATGTAACAATTTTCATTTTTATTAAATAATCGTAGATGTGAATTAAATCATTACGATGATGATTTTCATTACCTACTTAGGAATTTTTCTTTATCAAACGTTACTTTCCACGCTCAATTTCTCATTAAAGAGTTTTTTTTTTTATAATCGACAATGTCAAAGTCTAGATCATTAATTATTTTAATTAGACCAGACACCAGACCAGAAAAGTACTTTTGAACGTCAACAAAAAAAAATTAAGTGAAGCTATTTGCTTCCAAGCTATTTTATTCCAAGGTGTAAATTCCGATGGTGAAGAACTAGCAAGAAACTCCATAGGTTACTCTTTTTCAATCAGGTTCACAATACAATTCTCTAGTTGAATATTAAATAGTTTAAAGAAATCGACTTCAACTCCCTCTTTTCTGAAGTCGGTTATTTAATATAGGTACTAAAACTTTCTCCTAAGTGTAGTACTTAAAGATTTTTACGTAAACCGAAACAAAATCAGTTCAGCCAATCATGAGATAATTGCGCACAGACATACATACATACAGATCAAGCTGAGAACCTACTCCTTTTTTAGAAGTCGGTTAAAATATTACCTAAATTTCAAAATGCAGGTTACTTTCTTACCTACGCCGTATCGTTTCCAATACACTTTATCGACACTCGAAGAGTTTTTACTCAAAAAACGTGTCGCGGAATATTTTACGTCATCGCTCTGAGCGTGAAGTATGAAATGTACAAAAAAACTACGAGAACGTACAGCTTGTTTAACAGCGCATTTTATCTGAATATTCAATTTTGCTTATTAAAATACATTTTTGCAATATAACGTAACGCCTTTTACTGAAAGTCTAGGTTGAGGTTCTTATAACTATCTACCTATCATTCTCTAGAAGTACAAAGTGAGGCGAGAGGTAGTGTCAGACTCTTACTGACTAAAAACCACCCCGTTTCTACTCCTGCACGTCGAGCCGGAGCCCCGGCAACCAGTTAAGTCTTCCACGGCAACCTGTAAATAACTGGACTAACAATCGTGCAAACTTTGAAACACAATTTAAATTCACAAAAACTCTCGTACCACCTGAACTGTGAAAACGAGTAACAAACAAAAATAGGTATCTGTTCATTTCTTCTAGTACCTACAGGTTTTGTATTGGAATCCTTTGATTTCACACTCCATTGATATTTTCTCCAACTCGCTCAAGTATTCTCTATTGAACTTCTATTCGCAAAGAGCTTTGTACACACCTCTTTGCGTTTCAAGTAACACCATTTACTGTCACATATAAAAACAGTTTAGTACAACGACAACCGACGTGAAACAATGTTAGCGTCGTATGAGTTAGGTTACAGTAGACTCAATAACCCTCTCCCCAATCTCCCAATCCCCAACAATCTTCAAATTCATCCCTAAAACGCCGGTAACGCCTTTGTAACGCCCCTGGTGTTTCGGGTGGACATGAGCGACGCCGATGGCTTACCATCAGGTGATTTGTCTGCTCGTTTATAGGCTAATCCTATTAACAAAAAACAACAACTGATAAGTTATATTGTGACTATTGAGGAAAATACAATTTCACCCCTACTCTTCCTGCGAGTGTCGTGGGCTTCAATTAACAGGGTTCTCTGATCCGAACTTTTTAAAGCGCAATTTTCAATCTTATTACTAGGTGGTTTCTGTTGTTTTACAAAACAGTATCTACCCTTTGTATGTCTTTGAAAGTCAACCTTGTATTTTTTAAAATTTTCATGCAACCTTTTTCCGTTTTCGTGCAATTTATAGTCACGTACGAATTATTTATAATACATACAAAATATTCGAGATATAACCGGGAAACTGAATTAATTTATTTTATTAATACCAATTCCACAGTATTGTTACAGATTTCACTGAAATATTAACGCACTCAAGCATTTTCAGGAAATAATTGGATGTTTATTCCTGTGGCTACGCTGAAATATGGATAATGATCTGAACATTTCAGTTGGCGAAGGCTTTCATATGTTATACGTACATAATAATGCTATATTTATTAAGATATACATAGTAAAATATGACGCTCTATTTCTTTTCCTAGAAATATATTTCTTGGAAAGTGTAGGTAGAGTGTACATAATGCCACGTTTCAGATCATGTACAGTTCTTTTAACAGATAAGTCGTATTATGTTCTATTCTTACAAAGGGTACTCCTACTACTTAATAACTACTAAAATGACATTAATACTGTCGCGACATATGTCACATGTCAACGGATGTCGTCACAAAAATCCTACATCGCACATGCACGCACGGAGCATGCACGGAGGATCCTCCTTTTCCGATCTTATGGAATATTACTCTCTGTTCCCTAAAATACAACTTACACTATTACTCATCTGAAGTAAGAACTCATTCTGCCAAAAATTAAATACCTCACATTTTGAAGTGAGTTTAATTAACAAGAGATATTTTAATTGATTCAAGCATGAAGTGGCCAATGTATAATGCAAATGCAAGCCTTATTATCATGCAAAACAAAATGATTCTCTTTACCTCTATAATCATCAAAAACATCACATCAATATTTTAATTATTTGTTTCATCATACTCCCTCTTTGGCCGAGTGGTCGTAAGTGCGACTGCCGGGCAAGGGGTCTCGGGTTCGATTTCCGGGTCGGGCAAAGTATATTACTGGGTTTTTTAAATAATATTCTCAGTAGTAGCACGGAGTGTGGAATTGTGTCCGGTATATGGCAATAGGCTCACCCCCTATTACATGGGACTCATAACATAAAATAGTGAAAAGTGGGTGTTACATTGCACAGTGGTATAATGTGCACCTTTGCCTACCCTTTCGGGAATAAAAGGCGTGATGTTATGTTATGTTATGTTTCATCATATTGTCATTTTATTATTTTATTTTTAGGCCTATTCTCACACGGTTTCTTCACGATGTTTTCCTTCACCGTTTGTCAGTGACATCTAAATAATCAAAAAACATAAAATGTGATAAATTGAGAATCAATCAAGCTTCCACCAAAGTTTCCTATTACCTGTCAGGTGTTCTCCAAACAATAATACTTTGGCAGGTTTTAAGCACTTCCCAGAGTGAAGAGTTTTGTACAAGTTGTTCAAGTTTGTTCAAGTAGATATGAGCTAGCAACATTGTTGTTGCTGACTAATCAGTATTACAACAAGATTACATATTAAGTTTCTTCAACAATTTGACTCTTGGTTTTGGTTTTTTCATTAAAGTGGTTGGGCAATGTAAGATTTTTGAATTTAGATAATTAAGTTAGAGTGATAAACGTTGATTAAATCGGAAGACATATAGGCACACGCATTTAATACATCTTGCTTTTGAGGCCATTTTTATGTACGGTATATGGCAAAAGCGCGCTGATAGCTTAATAGAGCGGGACGTTATTGCCATACACAGAAGTCTAGTTTATTGTTTCTGAAACATGGAGTCTAATAGAAATATGAATATGACAAATCAAGTATTTTAATTTTCCTGGCTTATTTTAATTTATGTTTAGGTACTAGCAAAACTACAAGAATTTGTCACAAAATTCAACCCCAATTTCTAGAAAGTACCCTTGACGAACACTTCCTTAAAATAAATACATTTTATTTGAAAATATTTTACAAACTGAATAATTCTCCGGTTGAACACGACGCGGTGAGAAGTGTTATAGTTAGTTACATAGAAATAGTATTACTAGAATACTATTTCATTCGAGTGTGGCATCGGCAGTGCTTTCCATTTTGAGCACTGAATATTTGAAATTCTGTTCAATATTTCATATGAGGAGTTTTAAGAATCGTTTATACTTTCATGTGGATATTTACCTTGACGGCTGAAGGTTTTTGGTATATTTTTCAAATAAATAATACATTTCATTTTGTTTATTTTTATGGGCTATAGAAGATGTTTCGTATTTAAATCTTTCTTATGATAAATTCGTACCACAAGACGATTGGCGAAGCGTCACCGATTCATGGTAGATGTCGCACCCACACGCATGAAGCGCTTCACATCAAGCTTCCTTGTGTGTACTGCTAAGGAGTGGAATTCTTTGCCAGAGTCTGTATTTTCTGAAGGGTATAACTTGGGTGTCTTCAAGGCCCGAGTGAATAGGTTGCTTATGGAACGAGGTGCTCTATTGAAGACCACATCATCGCTTACCGTCAGGCGAGATAGTGGTCAAATGTCGGCCCATTAAATATAAAAACACATGATAATTTTGTGGTTTTTCAAAAAGGAAGTTCTAATCATGTGTTTTTTTAAACTCTGAGTATGCCTGTCATTATTATCATAGTATCATTATATCATCATTATTAGATTGTTTTTATAATAACTATCGTGAGACATATTAAATTAAGTAAAAACGCGGGTTACTCACGTGAATATACTGAGAAAAGCTCTACTAGTTTCGAACCACAGAGGGGTTCTTCCTCATGAGCAGCGTGCGCGGTCCCGGCGACGTCGCGCAGCTCAGTGAGCTTTTCTCAGTATATTCACGTGAGTAACCCGCGTTTTTACTTAATTATTAGATTGGTTTAGTTGCAAGTTCTATAGTCACTTTAGGTATTTTCTATTTGTTCCTCTCTATAAAGAAACAATAATGTCATTTAATTTAGTTACGGCAGAGATGAAAACGACAGAATAAACTTTAAGCAATAAAACTTAAGCATCCCGTACGAAAACAAAATATTCTTTGTCTATAAACTGGAGCCACAAATATAAATCGTCAAGCTCCTGGCTGCCATAATTTTTACTATCAACACTTTCGAAAGTGACAATTCGAGTTTCCACGCGAGACGAAACAAGATGTGTAAGTTTTCCCATCTTTGTACAAGTTAAACTAAAGTAGGAAACATGTATCAGTGTGTGAGACTGAGAGTTATCAAACAGGCAATCTTGGAGCTTAAAACATTTCAGTTGTAAGTAATTTATTTTCTTAAAGAAATTAAAGGGAACACAACACAACATACATACATAAAATTATGTTTTATCCCTAATATTACTTTTTATCCCCAAAGGGGTTGGCAGAGGTGCAGATACAGCACTTAATGTCACTGTACAATGTAAAACCTAATCCCCAAAAGGCCGGCAACACAATTCTAACGCCTCTGGTGTTCCAGGTGTCCATGGGCGACGCCGATTGCTTACTATCAGGTGATCCGTCTGCTCGTTTACCGGCTCATACCATAAAAAAACCATAAGTGTATATTGTGTACCTGCATACAATGTATAACATTCACCTCCATAACATTTACACTAATATTAAATCCAGAAAACAAAATTGAATCTTTAACATATTCGCAGAGCATTATTTCTAGAATCTTTGAATCAGAATATATCTTGGTTAACATCCTACGACTTCATATTTATTCCAATTCTATGTGCCTTTGTACAGGAAAGCTGCAAACAGATATTTCACTGTAGCGTCTATGTTTCTATACTTCTATAGACTTACAGAGTGCTGGGAGTTTCTAGCTTAAAGCTTCTAGAATGTAAAGCGTGATTAATCGTGTGTTGGATTCATATCTTACATTTTCTGATGATATTGATGTATGTATATTTGTAAGAGTCGTGGTGGACCGGAGATTCAAGACGCTTTTCATGCATTTTTTTTAGTCTTTCACAAAACACCTACTATAGTTATAAGTACGTTATCAAACGGACGCAGTCGCCGTCGTCGCCTCTACACCTTTGTCCGTTTAAAGGGACGTTCTATCTTCTATTTCCTAAAAATACAAGCAATTTACTTTCTTAAAGCATACTTTATCAATGTTAAAAAATTATATCTGTCTTGGTATATAAATAGGAAACATCATAGAAATTGGTTATGTACTTCCTAGGCACTAAAAGTTTATTATAAAAAGTAACGAAAACACTTAGGTTCCTAGTCATGAACTAAATTAGGAGTTTTAGTGCCTATTTCTGTAAAAGGCCTGTGTTCCACATGACACCCAAAACTAATGTTTGAGCAATAAAATCTAGGTACAACCCTCCATTAAAGTTTTGAGTGCGCAGGTAACATCAGTTTCAAACAAAGACATAGTGATACGGTTCACCGCAACGTCATAACTTTGTGGTGGATTGTACTTTATAATTTATAGCTTTAAACTGATATATTGCGGATTATCTGGCGTAATAAAGGTTTAAGGTTAAAATGTTATACAAAGGAAATGTATGTGAGAAATATGTAACTTTGTGAAGACTTTAAGCCATGATTTTATACGAATGGGCCGGCTCAATCGGAGTGATACCACGATCTCACAGGAAGCCGACGTGAAACAGCGCTTGCATTGTGTATCGTGGTGTGAGTAAGGCTACCGGAGGCCCAATTACCCCCTCCCTCAACCACCCCAATCCTTGAATCCCCATCAATCTTCAAATTCCTAATACCCAAAGACCAAGACAAGGTAACGCACTTGTAACGCCTCTGGTGTTCCAGTTGGCCATAGGTGACGCTAATTGCTCACTATCAGGTGATTCGATTGCTCGTTTACCTGCTTAACCCATAAAAAATACTATAAATATCGAGCATGGCTTGTTTATAAATCAAATGATGGCAAATGCGACTGTCACGCAAAATTTCTTAAGTTTATTGGCCAATAACAGTATATTTTAGTTTGCAGATTTTTGTGATGTCTCATTGCATGATCGCATGCCTCTGTTTTATGAACTTATAACAGAACTGGCGAATCGCAAGTGTTAACCACTTAAACTTAACATCACGCCTTTTATCCCCGAAGGGTTAGGCACATTACGGCACCTAAGGCCTCCTGTATAATGTAACAACCACTTTTCACTTATTGCCATATACCGGGCACATTTCCAGACTCCGTGCTACTACTGCGATTTTATTTAAAAACCCAGTAATACTTTGCCCGAAACCGGCAATTGCACCCGAGACCCCTTTTTCTTGTTAATCAGTAAGTAATATTATGTGTACCAAACTAAATATTATTTGAACAAATACTATCATCATCCAACCAAAATACTCCGATCTGTAACCTTATTTCAATATCTTACCCAAGTTTGTACCATTATGGCGAGATAAGCGCTCTCAGGAACAATTTTGCGGGGATATTAAAATTTGACAGCCTGTAAAAGGGTGGTCAAGTAGACGAGAGTAGACATAACCATTGTTACATGACCTATTTACTATGTAGGTTATCTAATACATACAGATAAATAAAATTGGAGTGTCTACTACTTACTATTTACGTATGAATAAACATGTTAAACATACTAAAATAACATTTTTACAATTTTTGATTGTTATGGCTGGATTGATTTTGCAAGACTTTTATTGGTGGGTAGCTGATGAACTAAGGAGTAACATAGGCTACATTAATTTTGGAAAAATTTAAACAATAAAAGTTATGATCTAAAATGCATTAACTACATGGATGAAGTCGCGGGCAACAGCTAATGTAGAATAAACTTAGCAAAGAGAATAAAATAGAATCTTATCGAATATAATCTGATATTCGTAGTTTCAAATCAAGTTAACTCTTGAATCCAATTCCGATGGAACGACATTTTATATTGTGTTTCATACTCTTGAGTTGTAACATTAGCGCCCATTGCATCCGTATTGCTTGGATATTTAATGAACTAAACTGTATTGAGTTTGGCTTTATATTCTGTATTCTGAATGCTATTCTACAAGCTACGATTAGGGTTGTATAGTTTTGACATAACATAACATCAAGCCTTTTATTCTCGAAGGGGAAGGCAGAAGTGTACATTATGCCACTGTACAGTGTAACACCCACTTTTCACTATTTATGTTATGAGTCCCATGTAATAGAGGTGAGTATTGCCATACACCGGGCACAATTCCAGACTCCGTGCTACTACTGAGAATTTACAAAAATAAACCGGTATTACTTTGCCAGACCCGAGAATCGAACCCGAAACCCCTTTCCCGGAAGTCGCAATTGCGACCACTCGGCCAACGAGACAGTAGTTTTGACATTTAATAATTATTGAGGTTTTATTGGATTGAAAGTTATTTGATATTGAGATTGGTTTTAACAGTCACCCAGGTGATGTATGCATGCATGAAACGAGTAGAAACACTAAAAGATAGCAGTTAAACATTGAGCATAGTTCTATAATTTTCTATCTATTATGGCCCATGGTAAAATTTTAATTAACACTTAATGAAAGTCTTAATACCGAAGTGGAACCAAATTTGTAAATGAATACGAGCTAGATTAGTATGGATATCATTATTTTTCACATTATCATTCAAAGTCTTTTTACACTTCTTAGTAAAGCAGGTTTAAAAGGAAACTATTTTGAAAATATTCACAGTATTTAATATTATGTATGTATAAAAGTCTCTTATCTTAGCACTATATTACTTTGTCCACTCTCGTTATAGAATCTGCTTTCGGCTCTCCTGGTAGGTAAAATGCTGCTATTATTCCACCTGGAATTAAAAGAAAGAAATTAAAGTTTGGCTTCTTCAAGAAACAATTTAGTAAAGAGATTTTATTGTTGTTCTATTGAAAACATTCTAGTGCCATATAGTTATTACGGCAAAAGAATTCATAACCATACTCGAGTCTTAAAAAAATTTTTTGTTCCTTCCAAGAAATTATTCTATTTCAAATATAATCCTAATCCCCAATAGGCCGGTAACGCACTTGTAACGCCTCTGGTGTTCCAGGTGTCCATGGGCGACGCCGATTGCTTACCATCAGGTGATCCGTCTGCTCGTTTATCGGCTTATGCCATAAAAAAAACATATTTTGAAACTAGATAGTCCACGACATTTTCTTGATTATTTTTATATAGATATTAAGTTAATTCAAATACTTACTGAACACAAATATAGACCACCCGTAGAAGGTGATCCGACAGTAGTCGACAATAGTAGCTCCAACTACATTGACGCCACCGAGACACACGAATCTGGCGAACATCATGCCGAGACTGGTCGCTAGACCCCTGGTGGTGGAGAGCAGAACATGAATGATGAAGACCAACAATCCTTTATCCTTTATTATTATTATTATTACTATTATAAATGGGAAAGTGAGTTTGTTTGTTTGTTTGTTCCGCTTTCACGCTGTAACTTCTAAACCGATTGCTTTGAAATTTTGTAGACTTAAAGTTAAAAGTCCGGATTAAATAATAGGGTACTTTTTATCCCGGAAAATTTTGATATTCCCGAGAGAAAACAAAAGTATTGGTATAGATGGCGCTGTGTGTATTGGTATACGTCACATAGGCTATTTTTTATCCTTTTGTGACGCGAGTGAAGCCGCGGGCAAAAGCTAGTAATTACATAATAATTACATAAGGTTAATAAGTGAGTGAGTGAGATACCGCAGTGATACCACGGCCTCTTAGAAATCCAACATGAAACAATATTTGCGTCGTGTTTCGTCGTGTGAGTGAGGTTACTAAAGCCAAATTACCTAAGCCTCCTTCCCAATCTCCCTAATCCCCAACAATCTTTAAATTTATACTAAAAAAAAAAAACATTTGTAACACCATTGATGTTTCGGGTGTACACGGGCGGCGCCAATTGCTTACCAACATGCGATGCACGTTTAGCGATTTTTAGATGAAAAAAATACTACGAATTACTTCAGACAATTGCGGATTGGTAGTAAGGTTGACGATCAGAGATTGCTAGTAAATAAACTTCTCTTGAAGAAAAACATGATATACTAAACCGGTCTATTACATAAAATCTAAACAAATGATCAAAACACATAAAGGTCATTGTGATAAAGAGCACGGAAAGAATGAAGTGCATTAAACTACAGCAAATGCCACGGTACAGTTTCTAAAGAGATTATTTCAAAATGTGTTTTATGCGGCATGTTGGCTTAATGAAGGATCATAGGTCATTCTCAAGACCAGCCAAGCACTAGCTTAACAAAGATAAGATAGCTTTACCAAGCTACTCGAGAAAAATTTGATAAGAGTAGTAAAAATTGTACAAGTCCTATTTTAAGTTATTTTGATAAGTTGGCATCTTACCAAGTGGCTCTTATCTTGGTTTAAAGTTATCCCAAAGCTGACGTCACGACTTATGGCCGATGATAAATTTACAATGAAATAGTTTTACTTTGGGCATTTATTTTGAATCTACCTCTATAATTAGTAAATTTGTTAGCTACGTGACTTGCAAGTTTATTTGGAATTTTAGGATCTTTCAAAACAATGCACCATTCTTTCTTAATATTCTTTATGAAGCTATTCTAGAGTCTCATCAAAAGTAATGGGATCATTGACCGTAATTTGAGGGAATCAAAAATGTTTTTCAAGTAAACAGTAGCTAATGGACTCATAAGACGGATTTATGACATCTGCATTCTCCAAGATTAAAAACATAACTTAGACTAGAACATAAACCGGCTGTTAATGCAAGAACAGTAATACAAATTTAAGAACTAGACTAGTACTAAAACAAATGTAAAATTCTTAAACCACTTACCTATAAGAAGTAGGAAAGATATCAACGTAATATGAACCCACGGTGCCAATACATATGCCAGTAAATTGAATGGCAATGAAGAATACCATGCTGGCAGCTGGCTGTCGCACCATATCGACCAGAATACAGCTAACTCCAGAGATGATGAAGGTGCTGATCATCAGGGTCCGTCTCCAGTTAGAGAGGGCGATGATGATCATGTTGAAACTTGTGAAGAAAAGAGTGAACAGTAACCCTGAGTAGATGGTGTTGATTGGGTCAGCATCTATGCAGGTTTCCTGGAAATTCATACAGAACAGTTCAAGGTCAATGCAAAGATGCATTGACTTAATAATTTGGTTGCGGTTTGGATAAGTGGTAGACAAATTCGAACTTTTTACTTTGGAGAATAAGGTAAATATTTTAATGACTATCGTGATGAAACAATTGTACTTGAGAGTTTTTTCTGTTACTTCTTATTAGCTTATCGTGCCAAAGGAAAACCAAGTCATGTAAGCATAACATAAGATGTCTTAAAGCACTTTAGTATATCATAAAACGTGTTTATCTTTAGAATCATATTTCTAAGACAAAATAGAACTCACATTATATGAACTAGGTGTAATATTGGCGACGACTTTTTCACAGAAACATGAATCTTCAGATACAGTTGTGAAGAATGAGTTCACCATCGTAGGGAACCACATGAAGAATACGTTATTTCTGAAATAAAGGAAACAGAATATATAATTAGCAAAGGACCAATAAAAATGTCGAATAATCATAGGTTTGTATTAACCCATTGAGTGTTTAAACGTGGATCCACCACGCGAGTCACAATGTAGTTTCTATTGTGTTTTATATTAGGTATTCAAGCGGTTAAAAATTTTATTCCGATTTAATCTTGTCTTTTTCTATTTCAAAACTTAATATGTGTATCTTTCAACTTCCTCTTTTTCCAAGTTGGTTATTAATATACAAATAGTCTTATCTCTTAAGTGTTTTATAGTATTCATATTAACATTTTTTTGAAAACCGCATTAATATCGGTTCAACTAACCCCGAGACAATCACATACAAACATACATACATACAGGTAAAACTGACAAGCACATTTTTATGAAGTCAGTTAAAAATCTATTATTTGATCCATACTTCCTCTATTAGAACGCAATAAATATTCGTTAACATTTTAATGTATTGTAAGCTTATGGACTCTTGAAGTTAGCCCTTAATATATAATGTTAGTCATTGATTGATAAACAAACTGTATTAAAGATAAAAAAACGTATTAAATATTCCATCCAATGTTGATCCGACATTTGTACAAGTTAAGTGACTATTGATTAAATAAATACACGGACTAATAATTAATTTACATCTTAAATCTTGTTTAACTTCCTCATTCTTTAATGGCCGGAAAATATAAAGAAAAACTGGTTATTATAATATTTTTACTATTCATGAAAATATTGTTTGCAAAAATTATTAATATGTAGGTACTGCCCTCTGGACAAATGGCATTTAAACGTTTGTCAAACGAGTGTAATACTATGATTTTAAATGATTTTTTGACTTCAATGTGAGTGTGAACTTCATAATCACACAATTATAATGAAGTCTCTTCCCTCGTTATTGATTGTTTAAGTAATTTGTCTAAAATCTTGGATTGAATAATTTATACAATTTTTTTGAAAAAAAAAAACGGTGTCCGACACTAGGATTTTCTTCTGTGTCGTGGGTGCGTTTAGAAACATACAAGTTCACATGCACATGATACACAGACCCGAAACAACAATTTGTGGATCGCACAAAGAGTTGCTTCGGTTGCTGCTCGGCTACCGCACCAACCGTGCAGGCAGTGTTAAAACACTGCGTTACAGGGGACTGCGTAACAAAAAACCTAATTTCGAATCAATTTTGTATTGTTTATTATTTAAACAACGTACTGAGAGCACTTTTGCCTGTAATAATGTAAATTGTATCGATATTATGCTAAAAGGTGGAATAAATGTTTACGGGATCAAATGGCATTTATTTTGAGTCGTCGGGTTTAAGGGTCACAGAGATTGAAATATCAAATTGCCAAACCTGTTAGTGATTTTGAATGTAAATTCATTTTTGGGAGTAGGTAAAATTGTTTTAGTATGATTCTTTGGGAAACTTTTATCTGACTTGCTTAGGTGATTGACTTTTTGTTAACATGTAAATAAATCCATGTACAACATTAACCTCTTGCCTGTATCTATCGCTGATCCACGCGAGACACGATGTGCTTTCTATTGTGTTTTATATATTATACTGACAAGAAGTTAAGTATTTATAAAGCCATGATGATATTATTGACACTCACTGTGTGCAAATTTTACAAGAAACTAGCAAACCCGGCGAACTCCGTTTCGCCACCAGGTGGCTTCGTTTTATGTAACATTTCGTTTGGTGATTAAAGGATGAAGAAATTTTAATTTTGTTTTAAATTTTATAAATCTGACGGAGCCCGAGACCTTCCCAACGAATGCTAAACCGTGGAAATCGGTTCGTGCGTTCTGGAGTTATACCGTCAGGAAGGAAAACCCGACTTATTTTTTTATAGTAGCTATAGAAGCATATTTAAGAAGATGTTATGAATGAAAAGAATTAAAAACATATTCGAAATAAATTCTTTTTATAATACAACTATCGTGAGACATATCGAATTGACTAAAAAATACGAGTTACGAACGTAAATATATCGAGAAAAGCTTTACTAGTTTCGTATCATAGAGGGACTCTTCCTTATGAGCGGCGTGCGCAACGTCACCGCGACCGCGCAAAATTGGTGATAAGTTTATTTCACTAAGATCGCAGCAATAACAATTATGCTACATTTCATACATATTCCAATCTCATCACATAAGATTTAAAAGTAATATCAGAAACCAACTGTTTATACCTATTTATATTTTGGTCCTTGTCCATTATTCGTCTTATTAATCATGGAATGGATGCAAAATTAAGAAAGATGAAATTGTCCTCAAGGTAAAATATTCAAGTGCTATCTTTAATCGTTATTATTTCTGAGTATCATTTCTTGTTTAATATTTCTGTATTGTTAGCATTTCAGGTAAAATAGATATTGTCTGTCATTTTAGTCACGTTTGAAATAGCTTCATCGGTCAATTTATCTTGTATTAATTCGGCTAGAAAAAGTTTATCAAAGACTTTGGTCTATTCACGTGCAAAATTGTATTTAATTTGATTCAGTCTTGGTTCCGTAAATTAGCCATGAATATCCAACTAAATTTTATATTTGTATCAGTTTACTATATATTTTTTTTAAATTAATTCTGTCAATTTTACCTTATTTTATTTACAATCATGATAATTCTCTACCTCATCTTCGGCTTCTATTCTCTTATGTTCTTTTTTCACCTCTTTAAACACATCTCTTTTTTGTCATAAATTAGTAAGGAATCATTACTCACGTGCTGCAACAGATGGCGAATAGTAGCAATAGTTGCAAGGACCTCCAGAGTAGCGGTGGTTTTATTATAGGCACCGTCTGCTTGATCACTGATCTCCAGAACGATATCGTCCCGTCTGGTTTGTCTACCTTCATCAAAGATTTGACCTGGAAAAAGAAAAATGATTCAATGTAGTTGTTGTTCCAATGTAGTTTACTTCTGATTCCTTCATCAAATCTAGGCCTTGTAGAAAAGTTGAGAGTCTTTTTGTAAGTTCTGTATCTTGACGAGGATGAGGTTCCAGCTTAACTTCAATGATAATTCTCATTAAAATTATAATTTTTGCAAAAACCATCATGAAATCCAAGTACTTACAGGATACACACTATGTTTTCCATTATTAGTTTTATGAATAGACTTCAGTACTTCAAGTGCATTGTCAGTTTCTCCCAAGTTGGCCAAGAACTTGGGACTTTCGTGGAGGAAGCACATCATGACTGAACCTATTCCTAAAGGAACTGTCATCAGCAGTGTGAGAAGCCGCCAAGGTCTGTAGGTAGTCAGTAGTGGCAGAGGAACGCTGAATTCTAGAGGTAAGATGAAGTATGCGAGAGCTGAAATGAAAAGAAAAGTATACGTAGTATTTTATTTCTACATATTCCTACACAGCGGAATTTAATTTGGTTATTTTTTTCCTCTAATCTCCTGTAAGCTACTAAAACTCTGATGCAATGCTTTTAGGTTTGTGTTATCTTCCTTTTGAATTGGTTAAATTGTTTACACCTCAATGAAAATCGAGCCTCAAGGTTGTTGCAACTTGACACTGATACTTACTATCTAACCCTTGATAACAAGCTGCTATACCCTAACTATGTTCCAGTTTTTCACATTCAACCCTTATATTGTTTATTACACGAATTTCTAAAGATCAATAAAATCCTCTCACCAAAGCAGACAAAGTCAGCTGCAAGACTGAACACATTCTGTATGAACATGTATCTGTTCCTCCATTCCTTTGGTGTGCACTCCCCGAGGAATGTGATTGTTAAGGTTATAGATGCTGTTGAACTGAAATTAAATAATAGTATTACAGTATTTATGTTATGGTGGTCCAAAGGCTGAACTATGGCTGCTGGTAGATACAATGTACCCAGAGTCACCAACAATTTTGGTGATAGAACACTAAAAAAGAGAATACCGTATCTATTAAACAGTCTGCCGGCAGACATAAGGAGTGAAACAAATTCAAATAGGTTTAAACGAAAATTAAAGTCATATTATTTAGAAATGTCCTAATAATAAGTAAGTATAAGTTTCAACGCCTGTATAACATTTAAATATAAATACATTTAATTATAATGTCTAGCGACTCGACCCCGCAGTCAAACCATTGCAACGGTTTTGTGGGGCTTAGATTATAAAATACTTACCTGTGTGATATAAAGATAAATAAATAAATAAAAATATAAAAGGTTTAAGACGCCCGTTACTCATGCATGAGAGTGCGGGTTGAAAACCTATCTACAGCAAGTAGCAAGGTGACTTTTTCCTAGTTATATGTTCGTTCTGAGATTATTTTCTGACAAACGGTGAAGGTAAACATTGTGAGAAAACCTGGACTTCTAGATTCTAGTTTGTTGTTATAAGATTGAAATTGCCAACCCGCATTGTGTAAACGTGGTGATTAATGCTAAAACCTTATCCATGGGAGAAGAGGTCTTTGGTCAGCAGTAGCCACTTATAGGCTGTTGATGTGTTCATGTGATATGATTAGAGTTTTTGTGGACAGTGAGACTGTGGTGTTACTATTGAGATTTTTTTTAAACCCAGTAATACTTTGCCTGATCCGGGAATCGAGCCCGACACCCCTTGCCACCACTCGGCCAGCGAGGCAATGACCATTCAATATTTATTTTAATCATTTTTTACAACCACCTCCATTATGGATATAAAACAAAAAGGCTTAATTGATGGAATAGAGCTCACTTAACTCGTCGAGTACCGTCATTATAGACACAATTATAGAACAATAAGTTGCGGTCACCGGTGACCGCTTGGTGTTTGACAGTTTAAACCGTTTAACTTATTTTTTTGATGTATTACTTGTTATTGTCCAACGATAACAATGAGCCGACACTCAATCCATATTATTATACCACATATTGTGGTGTATTTTTCCGATTTCTATTTATTCATGTTTTAAAATGATTTTGCACAACAATAAATAGTTAAATTGAATGTAGGAAGGATTCGTAAATTTCAATGACAAATTTTAATGAGCTTTATTTGTACAATCGACATATAGGTTTCTGTGGCAAGAAAAATATAAGTATAGTAGTAATAGTAAAAAATAACACTTATACGATTGTACCTACTAATAGGCTCATAAGTTTTGTTCTAGTTAGTTGTATAAGGTCAGGTATATTAAGTAACTAGCTGTGCCCGCGACTTCGTTCGCGTAGAATAGTGACTATGAGCAGCGTTTTTTTTTTTAAATATATACTTATTTTTATTTTAGATTTGGATCATAATCACAGTCATTTTGGGTAGCTAAAAAACCTACTTTACTGTAATGCTTCTCTATATACAATATTAGACGTATGGCCATCGGGGGTGAAAGCATACAGGCTGCTGGGATTGCTAACACGGGACAGAGCCACATACAATTGACCGTGCGAAAAACAGCTGATACTTAGATCTATACCCACAACTTTTAGAGTCTGACCTTGAGCTTTATTAATTGTCATGGCGAAACATAGGCTCACTGGAAACTGAATTCGTTTAAAATTAAACGGAAAATTTTTTGGAATGAGAGGAATCTGAGGAATAAAACCACTATCACCTTTTCCGCACCCTGTTAAATATATATATATTTATAAGCCATTTCTGAGATTAGCGTGAACAGACAAACAGACAAACAGACAAAAAAAAGTTAGTTACATTTTTGGGTTCAACATCGACATAACAATAGCCCCTGCTATTTTTTTTATTTTTATTTTCAATGTACAGACAGCACTTTTCTACAATTTTATTATATGTATGTATGTATATGTATAGATAGATATAGATAGATAGTGTTCGACGTGATTCTTTAATTTGACGTAACTTTTTTATTTATGAACCGATTGACATGAAACAAACACTAAAGCATAATTGAAGCATACCACAATATATTCGTGAAAACCGCATCCAACTCGGATAAGCCGTTTCTGAGATTAGCGTGAACAGACAAACAGACAAACAGACAAAAAAAAGTTAGTTACATTTTTGGGTTCGACATCGACATATTTTTTTTATTTTTATTTCAATGTACAGACAGCACTTTTCTACAATTTTATTATTTGTAATATATAGATAGATGATTATTTTAAAGCAAGTACATATAGTATATATACCTCTATACTATAGTATCTTACGTAGAAATTTTCCACTACACTCGTTAGTCGAATGTTCGGAACATAGGTACTAAATTTACCATGAAAGGAGGTATCTTTTTTTGAGGGTAAAAATCATTTAATGACTTCTCCCGCCCGGGTGAGACATAGGAGAGTGTCAGACCCTTACTGACTAAAAACAACCCCGTTCCTACTTCTGCACTTCGATCCGAAGCACCGGAAACCCGTTAAGTCCCCCAAGGCTCCAGATCGGCATCAGCCTTATTAAGACTCGTTTGTGGGATTATAAGTATAATCACAAGTATAATTAAACAACGTACGTTGGTTGACAAGCTACAACTGACATTTATTTCAAAAGAATAGTTAACGTCATACATAACAGATGGCAGCACCAGTACCTTAACTTACTACTACACATTGTTAACTCGTCGAGTACCGGTTTTGTAGACACAATTATAGAACAATAGGTTGCGGTCACCGGTGACCGCTTGGTGTTTGACAGTTTAATATTCAAAACAACACCCCCACTATATCTAATAATGTAGTGCATAAATAAACATCAAACATCTTGAACACCTAACTCTTTCAAAAAATTATAATGTTTGACAGTACAAAGACTCTTTGTAAATATATCAGCGGGCATTTCAGCTGTCGGCAAATACTTAACATTCACAATTTTATTATTTATACAATCTCTACAAAATTGATAGCGTATGTGCTCAGTTCTCTTGTGAAAAACTGGATTTGCAGTCAGCTTTAGTGCACTCTGATTATCATTATAAATATCAATAGTGTACATTTTCATTGTAATCTCATATTGCAAGTTCCTTAAATATACAGATTCTTTACATGCTTCAGTTATAGCCATGTATTCTGCTTCGCTACTAGATAATGCTACAGTTTTCTGTTTTTTAGTTTCCCAGGAAATTACACAACAAGATAACATAAAACAAAGACCGGTATAGGACCGTCTGTCAATACTGTTACCACCCCAGTCAGCATCAACATACCCTTCCAATATAGAACTTGTGTTAGCAGTATATTTTAAGCCATAACTTTTTGTGTTTCAAATATCTTAAAATTCGTTTAACATATGCACAATGCTCTGCAGTATAGTTATTATTAAATTGACTCAAATAACTTACTGCAAATGCTATGTCGGGTCTGGTGAGTACAGCTAAATACATGAGACAACCTATGATTTGCTGATAAGGGAATTTACCTATATATTTCTCACTATCATCATCATCAACAGCCTATAAATGCCCACTGCTGAGCAAAGCCTCTTCTCACACGGAGAAGGTTAGAGCGTTAATCACCACGCTTGCTCAATGCGGGTTGGCGATTTCAAACTTATAATTAGAACTTATAAGTCCAGGTTTCCTAAGGATGTTTTTCCTTCATCGTTTGTCAGTGATGTCTAAATAATCTTAGAAAGTACATATAACTCGGAAAAAGTCACATTGGTACTTGCCGTTGGTAGGTTTCGAACCCGCACCCTCATGCATGAGAAGTGGGCGTCTTAAACCTCCGGGCCACCACGACTCCTCCGGGCCACCACGACTCAACTTTCTCACTATCAGACACATTCAATTTAGTCTCCATTGGAGTCTGTACAGTTTTACAATCTGTCAATACAATGTTTAGATTTATTAACAATCACATTTACACCAAGACATTTCTTAATTTCACCCAAGTCTTTAATTTTAAAGTGACTAGCTAAACATTCTTTTAAATATGTGGTTTCTTTAATATTATTAGAAAATATGAAGAAACCATCCACATACAGAGTGACAATAGTTCTCAACTTATCGTGAATTTTTAAATACATACATGGTTCTATTTTAGATCGTATGTAACCAATTTTAAGCAAACATTCATCTACTTTCTTGTACCATGCTCTAGAGGACCGCTTTAAGCCATATATGACCTTCTTTAATTTAAGAACCTGACCTCTTTGTGTCTTCTCAGAAAAACCTTCAGTTACGCATATAAATTTCTTCCTCAAGAGCACCATTCAAGAATGTAGTTGTCACATCAAGATGTGTTATATCAAGATCGAGTTGGACAGACAAGGCAAACAATAATCTTAAAGTGGTATGTCGCACAACAGGAGAAAATGTGTCCGTATAGTCTACACCTTCAACTTGTGTAAAACCTTTAGCCACTAAACGCGCACGAAATCTGACATTATTATCACGGTCATATTTTTTACGCAACACCCACTTGCACTGAACAACTCTACCGTCTTTTGGAGGATTACTCAACTCCCACGCTCCATTGTCTTTGAAGCACTGTAACTCTTCACACATAGCCCTCTTCCACTGCTCCTTTTCAGGTCCATTTAAGGCCTCATGCAAAGATAGGCCAGCCGCATCATCATAAGTGTCATTCACAGATAGGTTTGAAACACCATATCTGTCTGGTACCTTCCTAGTTCTTTCAGATCTGACTCTGTCTGCATCTATATTCTGAAGTGTGCTGTCAGCATCTTCGTAGTCACTGGGAACATATGTGTCATCATCATTCTCAGGTGTATCTGTATTGATACTACAGGGGTCGCCTTCGTTGGAATTTGATTCCAATGACATTGTTTCGTATATTTCCATCTTGACTTCATCATCCCCCACTGAATCAAAGATCTGACCCTGAACTTCCATCTGACATTCAGATTTTGATTCCTGCTCAATAACTATGACATCTCTACTGGTCAATACAGTCTTTGTTTCTGGATTATAGAGTCTATATCCTTTTATGTTTTCAGGGTACCCGATGAGAATACACTTTTGTGACTTCTTGTCCCACTTCTTCCGTTTTTCTTTAGCAATATGGGCCATCACAGTGCTACCGAAGATTCTGATATTGCTAACATCTGGTTTAGAGCCAGTCCATACCTCATATGGGGTTTTATATCCTAGTGCCTAGTGACTAAGGAGTCACGATACGATTTTGCAGATACACTGCCGTGTTGGTGGCTTCACCCCAAAACTCTTTCCCTAAATTTGCGTCAAAGAGGAGATATTTCGCCTTTTCAACAATTGTACGATTAAATCTCTCACTTAATCCATTTTGTTGTGGTGTGTACGGATTGGTTTTTTGATGAATAACACCAGCATTATTCAAATATTTGTCAAATTCTTTGTTGCAATTTTCTAGCCCGTTGTCACTTCTTAATACTTTGATTGTCTTCTTTGTTTGATTTTCCACCAAAGCTTTGAATTCTTTGAAACATTTCAATGCTTCATTCTTGTGCTGTAGAAAATAAACAAATGTCATACGGCTATGATCATCAACAAACAACAAGAAGTATCTTGAACCACCCAGAGATACATTCTCCATAGGTCCACAAATGTCTGTGTGCACTAGGTCTAGCAAGTTACTACTTCTCTCTGCAGTATTATTGAATGGTAGGCGGCACTGCTTACCTTCGCAACATGTAGGACATGAGGACTTGCTTATGTTCACTTTCTCATCAATGGACATACCTAGCACTGCATCCTTCATTTTGTTCAAATATTATTTATTAGCATATCCAAATCTGCGATGCCATACTTCTCTTGACACAACTGATGCAGCTAAATGCACTTTGTTTGATAAGTTAACTTTGTACACTCCATTTACTAACGACGCTGTAGCCACCAACTGATTTGTCTTGCTGTAAACAAAGCAACCGCTGTCAGAAAATGATACTTTGTTTCCTTTTCTTATTAGTTGGCTGACAGATAGTAAATTTGTTGTGAGAGTAGGTACACAAAACACGTCTTCTACCACTATATCATACTCGTAATCATCAGTCGTAGTCGTTATTTCAACATCGCCGGATCATAAAACTGACACCTTTTCGGTATTTGCAACAATAATCTCCTTTTCTTGTGTATAAGAAGCATTGATGACCCAATTTTCATTTGCTGTCAGATATACGCTTGTGCCGGAGTCAATATACCACTCATTTCGTTTGAAATTTCCACTCAGAAACACTGCACTAAACGCATTAGACTGTGATCTTGATTTATTTTTGGAATTTTCATTATTTGTGCATTGAGTTTTGTAATGGCCGGTTTGTTTACATCGGTAACATCTAACCAATTTCACTTCGTTCGATTTGTCAGCGTTACCAACATTACCATGTTTCTTTACAGACAAACTCGTATTCTTTTTAATGTTCTTATTTGAACGAGAGTGAGTAGCGAATGCACCATTAACTTCATTCTCATCTTGTTCGGTCATTGACTCCATGTCCAATAATTTGGTTTTGATTGAATCGGCCGTTATCGCAATCCCGGAATGCTCGATTGCCATGATCATTGGGGAAAATTGATCAGGTAATCCCGCCAACAACAACGATCCTGTCTACTGATCGTTAATTTCAAAACCAGTACCAGTAGTAGTTACCTTCTGTGCTGTATCAATGATTTGCGTCACGTACGCCGTCATTGAACTGGAACTTTCTAGGCGAATAGAAATTAAATTACGCAGCAAACTTATTCTTCTCGAAAATCCATTATCATCGAATAGATCCTTCATTTTCTGCCATAATTCCTTCGAAGTCCGTGCATTCCTTAAGTGTACATAATATAAAGACGGGTCGATTGTCATGATCAACTTAGCTTTGGTTTTTTCGTCATTTGCAGCAGGAGCTGCAGAATCCGGGATAACCGTAGGAACGGTTATCCCGGATTCTGGCTTTACACAATGTTTCATGCCTTCTAGCATTAGGAAATTCTCTGCCGCGAAACACCATTCGCTATAATTTTCGCGTCCCTTTAACTTAGGAACATTTACAAGGTAGTTGGAAGACATTGTAACAGTCAATCACAAATTCACCAAAATACACTTTAATCTGCGAAATATATTGACAATCCGCCACGAGACAGTTCAATCGCCTTTTTATTAACACTCGAACACTGCTTACAGTTGGAAATACTTGTTATTTCACTAGCGATTAAAATAAAACTCGCGGGCGTTGCTGGGCCCATAACCTATAATTAAACAACGTACGTTGGTTGACAAGCTACAACTGACATTTATTTCAAAAGAATAGTTAACGTCATACATAACAGATGGCAGCACCAGTACCTTAACTTACTACTACACATTGTTAATATTCAAAACAACAACAAGATATGGTATTTTACTCAGTTTATGGTATGAGCTCATTATCTATGACATGAAATTAACATACCTATCTGGCAAAAATTATGTTACATTTTAATATGCATCTATGTTATGTTGCTACGCGTTTCGGCGAAACCGTCTAATGCCGGCGCCATCGCCACCAGCTAGCTTAAACCTGTCTCGAGAATTCAAACGCCGGTGACGAACCGACCTCACCGGTATAGAAAAATGGAACCGGTTCGATTAGAGAAAAACATGGATGACGTAGACTGATTGAAAAAGAGTAACTATGCAGCTTTTTGATTGTTTCTTAGTATTGGAGTTGTCACGTGAAAATGACGTAATTAACATTGAAAGATTAACATTCTGACAGACAATAAACTGGTTCTTATTTTAGATCTGGTGGCGATAAAAGCTCTGATTTTGATTTTGATTTTTCTCACATAGTCGAAAATCAAAGTCTCCCGTCGCCTCCATGACCATAATAAACTCAAAAAGACAGTGAATCGATGTTTATAGGTGTTTCGCCAGTGTATAGATTTTTAAAGAAGGTTTTATGAACTATACAATACCTTATTAATGCAGGTATGAGTACTGCTGACGAAGATTTGGAGAAAAAAGAGAAATGACTGATAAATCAAAACTTAAACACTTACAAACTAGAAGCCAGGAACTTGAGTACCAGCATCATATAGAAGTCGGTGGAGAAGCTCGTGAGGCTGGAGAGAATGAACCCTACTGATGAGGAGATTAGAAGCGCTTTCTTTCTTCCTCTCGTATCAGCTGTGTAGCCCCATGGTAGCGCAAATATGAATCCTGGAATGAAAAGGAACTTCTTAATTCGTTCCCGTGTGAAAATAGTTTAAGAACATTCTTAATTTGATTCGATGGCATCGATCATGGTTACAATTTAGAATCTGACCTTCGTCAGATGACATTTTTAAGCAAAACTTTGAGTTTCATTCATAAGAATCGATAAAACTTCTTAAAAGTATTTTACTTAAAAACAAAATAATTTGTACAGCGAACATATCTGGTAAATGTATCACGAGATATTCTCGTGGAATCTCGTGGTACAAACACCACATACCAATGTTCATTAATCTCAAACGTGCGTCAGCAGCGTATGGCCTTTAGGAAATTTTCTACAGTAGTGAATGGCTTCCACTACACAACAATGGCCCAGTCATCACAACTGTACTAACAATAATTTTTAGTAAATACAGTGATTTTTGTACACGGTAATTATTGTAATCTGTTTTATTGTATATTGATTGGAGACACGAGGTTTCTGGGTCTAGCAGAGTATTATCTTGTTCATCTTTAATAATTAATTTTATTAACGATGAGAATGATGTTAACGTTTCCAACCACCTGATCTGGAAGTGATTGAGAAGGGTCTGTGTTCAGCTTTGGTCGTCTTCTGTCTGATGACTATGATGACGATGATGATCAAGATGTTGAAGATGATGTTTGATATGTCTCGTGGTTATGTCATGGAGTCAAGATATAAATAAGTATACTGAATACTGAAGACTATACTGATATATTCTTAGTTTAGAGATCATCAGAATAATCTAGTGCTCGTTGGGCAAAAGAGAGGATCGCATTCATACCAGCAAAAGAGACTGAGGTCAACATGCCGCTATGTTCTAAGCTTAGGTCTAAGTCGCAGCTGGCTGCAGGCACCACCAGGCTATAGCCCAGCATGTCGACGACTGCGCCCAGCATGATAATGCAGCAGGTGGACAGCACGAGGAAGTTGTAGCGGCCATTTCCTGGAAACAAAATAAACATACCAATGAGAACCTTCTCGCCAAGCAAATATATTAGTGCCAACTGTCTTAAGGATAGGAGACTCATAGTCTGGCAGTGTCATTGTCTGTTGGTAGTCGAATCATCCTCATAGCAACCACTAGACGACCACTGACTGAATATCTTAGCTCAATTATGTCAATTTCGGGAGAGTCATGCTTCGCACGAATGACCCAGCTTGAGTGTGATATTACAGCCTCACAGAAAATCAACGTGAAACAACGATTGCGTTGTGTTACATCATGTAAGTTAGGTAGTGGTAGGTTGCTGGAGGCCCAATTACTCCCCTTCCCAATCTTCTCAATCCCCGAATACCCAACAATCCTCAAATTCCTAATCCCCAATAGGACAACAACGCATTTGTAACGCGTGTGATGTTTCGGATGATCATGGCGGCGGCCATTGCTTGCCATCAGGTTATCCGTGGGCTCGGTGACCGGCTTATCGGTTAAAAAAATGTGTTTAGATTTTACTCTACAATATTTATTAATATAGGAACCTATTGTGGGTTTTTCTATAAAATCTAGATTTTGAAAGTTTTTTTTTATACATCGATGTATATTCCATCATCAATAATTTAATTTATAGATTAACGAATTTATGCAGCTCAAAAGAATTTACTTAAGTTTCAAAACCTGATTCTACCTCTATTGTATTGGTTGATTTTTTCCAGACACATCTAATACCTTCAAATACCTACTAAATTAAATAAAAAAATGATTTAATACTAGACTACCTCGCCTGGTGAGAAGTCACCTAATAACTTTTTAGGTATTTTTACCCGACTACTCAAATTACGTAATAGGGGGAGTTCACCTGTTCGCGATCCTATAAAAATTTAGTAGAGATCTGTTTGACCTTCTCACGTTGTAAATGCCTTATATTCCTCCCGATCCGTAAAATGGACGCGAACATGCGAAGTTCAGTAGGATGGACGCAAACAGGTGAAGTTACCTCACCTTTTGACTACCACGAAGCTTCAAATTGGTGTAGATAATGTTTGTTACCGTACTTAATGACTTTAATGGGTGTTCATATCCTGTGTTAGGTAAAAAATTGCGATAAAAATGAAAAAATATATATACAGGGTGTCCAAGAACCCGGCGTCCAACTGGATTCCCACGATGCCCCAAGTTCTAACAGTACTCAGAAAAATATTTTAAAAAATCCACCCCATGTACTTACAGAATTATACTGATTTCAAAAAAAAAGGGGAAATGAGCACCCTGTGACATACTTTTGAATGCTGTGACTGCTAATGCTGATAATTTCGATATTTCTTGGAGGTTTTGTAATCTAGGGTATTGCTGTGTCTAAATAGAATGTAAAAATAAAGTACTTATTGTACCATTTTAAAATAAAATATTATTTTAACTAAAGGTGATATGGAAAACTATTGAATTTCGCAACTTTGACCGACTGTAGTGTAAAAAAAATGTACCAAAATAGTATGGCAAGTGACGTCAAATTTTGACGCGTTTATTCCTCTTTTTAAAAAGGTATAATACTTACACATTAATTTGAAAAAAAAAATTTTGATAATATTTTTACTCAACAACCCAATTTTTACGAAGTGCCTACCTACTAACGGTAACTGTCGGACCCTTTCTTATCTTAGAAACTGTTATGTTACTACTATTATTTACTTCGGTTCCAAGAGTGAGCAAGAAGGAAATACACACAGGTAGATGGGTTCCCAGTAGAATAAAAGCAAAGAATGTAAGTTTAAAGATATTTTATTACAATAAATGTTCAAAATGTTGACCACCCGCGGCAATACAAGCTCTCACTCTCCTTAAAAAGGACCGCTTTATGTTTCGCGAGTAACTTTTTTGACGTATCACCTGCACTGCTTGTGTTATCTTCTCACGAAGGTCAGCGATGTCATTAATGGGCTTCGCATAAACGAGCTCCTTCATAGTTCCCCAGAAAAAAAAAGCGGATTTAAGTCAGGTGAGCGGGCTGGCCACGGGATTGTTCCTGATCGCCCAATCCACCTGTTCGGGTATTGCTCGTCCAAAAACTCTCTAACGGATACGCGAAAATGTGCTGGACAGCCGTCGTGTTGGAACCACATATCTGGTGGGGTCTCTTCTAGTAAGTTTGGCAAATCATTTTGAAGAAAATTTAAGTATGATTCGCCAGTCAAATTCTCGGGCATCTCAAATGGACCAATAATATTCCCACAGAGAATACCGGTCCACATGTTCACTTTGAACCGGTACTGGGATCTACCTTCTCGCATCAAGTGCGGATTTTCCACATGCCACTCGTGCAAGTTGTGTAGGTTCATGTAGCCATCCTTCTTAAATGTTGATTCATCTGACCACAAAATTTTGTCGATAAAGTTTTCGTCTTCTCGATGTTTTTGCAGGATTGTTTCACAAAACGCGACTCGGCTCGGATAACCTTTTTCTCCCTCACTCTTACCTAAATAATGGGATATCATAAAGAAGAACCAGCAAATCGCAAAGATAGTTTCTGTCTTGCTCCCTCCTGTTGTAATAACGAATCACTATGGTGAGATGCATGCACATACCGTCCCTTACGGTCTAACCTGTTTTTTGAGAGGCCTGTTGTTATTTTTATGAGCATACAATAGTAATTCTTTAGAGGTTAGATTCAATTCGTCGTAAATTTTTCTTTCTAAGAATTCTGTAAGACATCGTAAAAATTGGGTTGTTGAGTAAAAATATTATCAAAATTTGACGTCACTTGCCATACTATTTTGGTACATTTTTTTTACACTACAGTCGGTAAAAGTTGCGAAATTCAATAGTTTTCCATATCACCTTTAGTTAAAATAATATTTTATTTTAAAATGGTACAATAAGTACTTTATTTTTACATTCTATTTAGACACAGCAATACCCTAGATTACAAAACCTCCAAGAAATATCGAAATTATCAGCATTAGCAGTCACAGCATTCAAAAGTATGTCACAGGGTGCTCATTTCCCCTTTTTTTTTGAAATCAGTATAATTCTGTAAGTACATGGGGTGGATTTTTTAAAATATTTTTCTGAGTACTGTTAGAACTTGGGGCATCGTGGGAATCCAGATGGACGCCGGGTTCTTGGACACCCTGTATAAACGTCACAGTCACACAATTAGTCACTGATAGGCCATTAACATTAAAAATATTTAGAATAATATGTAACATTGACAGATGAAGTAAGATTAACACACATTCCAGAGGTCACTGAACTTAGAGTCGTGAATTTTTTACAACCTTCTAATTTTTACAAGTGCATTAACCACACAAGAAAGATGATATTATTATTATGTTTCCTTTAATGGATTCTCTTGTTTGTAATCTCTTAGTTGATTACCTTAATCATGCTTCCTTATAGTAACACCCATTTTGGGCCCTTCAAGTGAATAACAATTCTCAGTTAAAACTATTAGCCAATATCTATAGAATGTTTCAGTTTTAAATTTTATAAAAAATAAACCATTTTTAATGTTTAAAACTGACTACACCATCATAAAGTTATTTAAAGTATGAAAGCGTACACAAATCGCAAATTTTTATAATAATGCCATCTGAAGGTATATTAGATCTATGGTTCGTGACAAACTCAATTTGACCACTCAGCTACGACTGTAAATAATACATGAAATAATATAACCTTTTAACACCTTTTAACACAGCAGCAACCTAGGGGTAAGCAGAGGTGCATCTTACGGTATTTAATGCCATAATGTAAAACTCACTTTTCACTATTAGATGAGACTCGTAGTCTCGAAACCTACCAAGTGTAACAAACACTTATCTGAAAACTGCCTCAACATCGGTTCAGACAATCGAGAGATAATCGCACACAAACATACATACATACAAACTGAGAACCTCCTACTTTTGAAGTCGGTTAAAACATATATTTTTTCTTTTTATCGTCGTTAGGGTTTTCCCGACATTAGAAGGTGTGGTTTGGGAATGTTGTATCTATGATATTTATTATGCTAAATTATTCGAAATATTGGTCTCCTAATTATCATAATATTGTCAACATTCAACTCGTGACGAGGACCACACTCTTGACATTAATGAGATATTCGTGGCATGTGACCAATTTGGTCAAACCCAAAAGAAAAAATCGATTTATATCTATTATTGCCTATTAGTACTAAGTTTTTTATTTTTTACTATCTATATTATTAACGATGTAGAATACAGGTTACTGTATTCTATACTATTTTTTTATAATATGAATGCTAAGAATCCAAAAGAAGAGAGGTTTTTGTTAGCTGAGAAAAGGGATAATTCTACGTTTGTATCATAGTGTAGTATAGAAATCTATATTATAATCAGGACTAATGATTTACACACTTGTATGTATGTCGTGGTGGCTCAGAGGTTTAAGACGCCTTTTATTCATGAGGTTGCGGCTTCCAAATCTACCAACGGCAAGTAACAATGTGACTTTTCCGAGTTATATGTACTTTCTATGATTATACCGCGAGAAAACCTGGGCTCATAACTTATAACATACATAACATAACATCACGCCTTTTATCCCCGAAGGGGTAGGCAGAGGTGCACATTACCTCTATACCACCGTACAATGTAACACCCACTTTTCACTATTTATGTTATGAGTCCCATGTAATAGGGGGTGAGCCTATTGCCATATACCGGGCACAATACCAGGCTCCGTGCTATTACTGAGAATATTTAAAAACCCAGTGATACTTTTTGCCCTACCCGGTAATCGAACCCGAGACCCCTTGCCCCGGCAGTCGCACTTACGACCACTCGGCCAACGAGGCAGTCGATTATAATTATAATTATATGAGCTTGTAATTATAAGTTTGAAATCGCCAACCCGCATTGAATAAGCGCAGTGAATAATGCTCAAACCTTCTCCGTATGAGAAGAGGCCTTTGGTCTGCAGTGACCACTTATACGTGGCTGTTGATCATGATGTGTTTAAAGCTATGACATATTTGTTCATTCGATTTCTAAACCACTAAATGTTTTTATGCTAATTTCTGCACGTCACTGACTAAATACAGAACTTTTCCTTGAGCCTTGGGCATTAATTTAGGAAATGTCGACAAACATTCTGTTTACAAGAAATATAATTTTGGCAATACCATGACAGCCTATATTGATGAAATATTTTTCAAATGCGTGCCAATAAGGAAAAAACATATCATATAAAGGTATATACCGTGACCCTGCTTCTAATGAATTTAAATACTTGATATATTATTGTTATTACTGTTGACATTAAAATTAATTTATTCCTCGCGGACATCGAACCCCAGAACTCGTGACATCGCGATCGCAGCCAATCGCATAGTATTACATTATTATTCTTTTTGAAACAATATTAGTGTACAACTTTCATTAAATTAAAAATGGCAGAATAAAATTATTATTTTAAACGACAAGCTTATAGCTACTTTATGCAAGAAAAAATGTCTTTAATTTTTTTGCTTTTTCTCGCACGATTTTCGATACAGGGTATAGACGAGACGCTTCCAAAAAACGATGATATATATATATTTTATTTATTATTTATGTACACAGATACAACATAGAAGACAAAATATATATATAATTAAAGTACAAAGGTACCACCTAATCCTATTGGAATTTCTTCCTGTGCACCTGTGGGAGGAAAAGTAATAATGATATAATGACACAGTGTGTAATAACAAATAGGAAATTGACATAGAAAACAGACTTAAAACTAATCAGATAAAAAAGAAAATATATAATATATAAATCTAAATAAAGAAATTTACAAATCAAGAGGATAGGTAGTGTTCTCTCACTCGTCTTTTAAAGATAGCGATAGACTCAGCGTCCCGAATGTTATTTGGTTAATTACTGTGCTTAGTTATTTGTCTCGAAGTCCACAGTCATTGATGGTTAAGCCCATAACAAGTTTTATTTAAAAAAAGTAACGAATTAGTTAAATGATCATTTTATGTAATAACAGTTGTAATTAACTGCTCAAGGCTGATGTTGCATGAATAATACGAAAACAAAAACGATTAAGATTATTATTAAAAAAGAAAATTGCGTTTTCGGAAGCATGTATGCACCCTGTATGATTGACACAAAGCTTAATCGAATATACTGAAGAGTAAAGTCAATGTACGAAGTTGACGTAAGTTTTGACATAATTTATCGAATGTCAGTGTCAAGACCATACATTCATGTCAGTGTCATCCCCATACATTGACTTTTCTACTCTCTCTGTAGAAAAGCGCTAAAGTAGCGTTTGGCTAAAGGCACTGTAAACATTATACCTGCTGACACCGGTCCTACTGTCCTACTGTAGAGTAAAATGTGAAAGTTTGCTTGTCTGGACCTTTAGCTAATGGAATTATACTTCTATTATTGCTTCGATGGTCGAGATGTTAGGCAAGGGTCCGTATCGGAGAAAGTATAATTGTATTCTGATATTTTTTCTCATAGGCGTCTGATAGTTCACCCCAGAAATACGTTATTTATAATTAACTGTTGACCTGGTTTTATAAATAGCCTATAAGTATATAACCTACCTGAATAAGTGAATTATCTGATACGAAATAACAAAAAATATTATTCAGTTTAAACTAGTAGTCCAGGAGTCTGGCGTGTCCAAAAAACAAATTAATCCTTTAGCTTTTTATTATTATATTAAGTACCAGCTTTAACCAGTTGCTTTGCCCCCATTTGCGTGAGATAAAACAGCCTATGTGTTAATCCAGACCATAATCTGTTCTAAATTTCATCCCGAACCCTTCAGCCGTTTTGACATGACGGAGTAACAAGCTTACACACATACATTCGCATTAGTAACTAGATAATGTCACCTAAAGCTAGTCTAAATATTGACACACCCACTTTTTGTTAGTTACGCCGTAAAGGTTTTTTTTAAGGGGGGAAAATCATCGAATGACTGCTCCCGCCTGAGTGAGGCGGGAGGGATTGTCAGACTCTTACTGACTAAAAACCACCCCGTTCCTTCTCCTGCGCTTCGAGCCGGAGCCCCGGGATGAGTGAATAGAAGTAAGTACCTACGCCGTAATAGGTATAGATACTTACTTCTATATAATGTTATCCATAATCGGGAGCGCGGAACGAAGCCGCTGATAGAATCTAGGAGATAATAAAAAATACGTACACCTTTGCCCACTCTCATAAAATATAAAATTAGTCTACAAAGAGATCTTATTGCCTAGTAAAGTCACGAACATGACAGAAACAATTGAAAGTTAAACAATAAAGAACCATTATACAGTAAATCACTATAAAAATGATAAAACAGACCACAATATTGTTTTATGACCCAATTGCACAACATATTTACTTTGTATTTGTAGTAAATGGTATAATTTACCGCAAAAGTACTTTTGTGATAAGCCAGTGAACGAGCAGACTGATCAGTTGATGTTAAGCAATCGGCATCGCCCATGGACACCTGCAACACCAGATCGTTACAAGTGCGTTATCGACCTTTTGGGTATTAGGAATTTGAGGATTCTTCGGGATTTTCCAAATGGAGGGGGGGAGAGATAATTGGGCCTACGGTAACCTCACTCACACGATGAAACGCAACGCAAGCGTTGTTTCACGTCTGTTTTCTGTTCGGCCGTAATATCACTCCGGTCGAGCCAGCCCATTCCTCCCATACTTGTTAAGTTTCACATTTGAGGTAGTTCTTAAATGCTTTGCTTGTGAAATAGGATATCACGTATCTCAATTTTTGTTAACATGTAGCTCAATACTTGTATGTTTTTTTATAATATAAGCCAGTAAACGAGTAGACAGATCACCTGATAGTAAGAAATCGGCGTCGCCCATGGACACCCGACACACCAAGGCGTTTTCAGTGCGTACCGGCCTTTTAGGAATTGGGAATTTGAGGATTGCGGAGGATACGAGAGACTAAGGAGACTAGAGAGGGGGTAATTGGGCCTCCGGTAACCTCACTTACACGACGAAACACAACGCAAGCGTTGTTTCACGTCGGTTTTCAGAGATACCTCATCACTCCGGTCGAGCCGGCCCATTCGTGCCGAAGTATGGCTCTCCCACACTGTTCTCCTGTGCCCTAATACAAGCATATCGTACCATCAATTTGTGAAAGGAAAATAACTGTTCTGAAAAGAAATTAACCCCGTGAGCTGTCATCCCGTAACATGTTTTGATGCAGCAGATCGGTCTACCACCGAGCGAGCTATGTAATTAGAAAGGAGTGGTATCTTCAACAATGTTGGGAGTAATAACAAAAATATTATTTTTATTCATTGAGAACTTTACAAATAACTTTATAACCACATTTGAGTAGTTGATGACAAGGAACCTTTAAAAATTAATTCGTTTTAAGTCAAATGTCAGTTCTTATAATATCCAAAGTGACCTAACATTTAGCCTAAAGCTGGTCTTGCCTTTTCAAAGCCGTTATTCTATTTTTATTATTTTGCATATTTTTGTTGTACTGTTCACACTTTAAATAATTTAGAGGTACACGAGTATCAAATAATTTACCTACGATGCTATAGGTCCAAATCAATTAAATGAAAACTAATGATCTATTATGATATGAAAAATTATTTAATATAACCTCCGTTAAAAGTTATTGTTAATAATATTTTTTTTAATAATCATGCCCAAATAGACGAGGATAAATCAATAAATTGATTTAAAAATGAACATCCTATAATTTGAAAATAACGAACAAATATCACGTCAATCAATTAAATCACAATCACAATTTGCTGCCTAAAATAACCATAAATATTCAAATTCACATAACACTTGCACTTACCGGTTAATTGGATAGCTTCTTCAATGTCTACATTTTCTCTATCACAGATAGTTTCCGATGTCACACCATTTTTGGGCACACGGTTCACAACAAACGTTCTCCTCACCATTTCGCCTCGCGGCTTCTCACTACAATGATCTTCATCCTAACCCTGTTTAACTAGTACGCCACTCCGACATGCCCAGCTACAGCATGTTTTGTTTCACACACCATCATTGGCTATATTATATTTTATCGTTTTTTACTCTAAACACGTTTTGTATAGTATCTCCTTGAAATATTTGCGGCAAGGTCGAACTGTTTTGTTGCTTGGGTTACACATAAGGGTTCATTATTTTTGTAACGGTAGTTCTAGTTTTGCATATTTAAATGTTGGTTTAGTTAAGTTGGACCTGTATTTTTGTGTTTCATCGTCTTTAAGCGATAAGAATCGGATGATTTCAAATTTTGTTATATGAGGTTCCGATACGGTGGCGCTGACTACGGTTTACGCGACGTATCTTTGAAATAATATACAGTTGATATTAAGTTATATTGTAGCATTTCATGTTTTTATTTGATAAAAAACTAAACGTTGGAATATGTCTCTTTTATTTTGTTTAAAGGCAGAATGATGGCTTATTCCTTTTTTCGTATTGGACGTATAAGAAAAGTCAAGTATTTTTATACCTTATACCAAGTACAGTTCGAGTGGAAATTGAGTAGTTTTATTTACGACAGTTTTTCTTTATATCTACCTATTTCCTACTTAGATACATTTTCGTAGTAATTAAACTGAAATGAGTAGAATTTTTTCCATTCTCTTCTATGCGGATAGGCGTCAAATACCTTGGCCTTAATTGATAGTTTATTAAAGGACATTACTATCGAACATTGTTTGCATCTTATTTATTGAAGTGTTTACAACATTAGTAAATAGTTTAGACATATGCCGTAGAAGTTCATTATCATCAAATGTCCTTGACAGTTCACTATTCGACTATGGGCTCAGATACATTAAGAGGTTTTTCCACAATTTCCTCGCCTAGCAAGCGGATTGAAGATATTTTTTTAGGGGAAAATCATCCATTGACGTTTCCCGCCATGGGTTGGCGAGAGGGAGTGTCAGATTCATACTGACTAAAAACCACTCCGTTCCTACTCCTGCTCTTTCTTCTTACTCGACAATCCGTTAAGCCTTCCACGGCTCCGTATCAGGCATCGGCCTTACTGGACCCTATTTATGGTGGTCTGATGGCTCTTTGAGGCGCGCACGGAACGCGACGCCCCGTACGTACGGGTCTGGTCTGCTCACCGACCGTAGACCCACACTTACGTTCAGATGTATCAGAGAACTAGACCTGTAATACAATCAGGTCTTACAGTACCGATCGGGACGAATGATAGCAACAATTTATTTTAATCAGCCGTCTTTATTCAAGGGGATTATCACCATTTTTATTTCACCTTCTACAATAGTTATGATCTGCGCATTGTTTGTCAGTCAGTCAGTCAATCTATCACAAGATTCTTATATTTGATTGATACTTATTTGTATTGTATTACAAGGCTACAAAAATAGTTAATAGTTCTATAATTGTATTGTTTGTTGTGTACAAACACAATTAGTGGTAATCTCCCGTCGAGTGGTAATTTTATTGTCGTTAAGTAATTTCATTGGTTAGTTGAGCGTTTTGTGTTCTTCTTTTCGGTCCCCGAATTAGACAGGAATAAAGGTATCCAATGGTTTATTCAATTTGAAGATAATATTTTTAGTTTTGTTGAATCAAGGCCTCTTTTATTTAGTACCTCTTTAGGTTAGTATCTTTTGTTGAGCGAAGGCCTCTTCACACATGGAGAGGATTTGCTTGCTCAAAACGAGTTGGTAACTTTAAATTATAAGTAGTATAATTCGAAATTATAAGTCCTAGTTTCCTCACGATGTCTTCTTTTACCGTATACCAGTGGTGTCTAAATAAACTTAGAAAGTACACATAACTTGAATAAATTTACACTGATACTTGGGAAGTTTCGAGAAGTGAGAGTCTCAACCCGTCACTACTGTTGCAGGTCTTAATGGATCTTATTTTAATTTTGAAATTATAATACCTTGTAATAAAACAGCCTTGTTGGTCGAGTGGTCGCAAGTGCGACTGCCTGGGCAAAGGGTCTCGGGTTCTATTTCCGGGTCGGGCAAAGTATTACTGGGATTTTTAATAAAATTCTCAGTAGTAGCATAGAGTCTGGAATTGTGCCCGGTATATGGCAATAGGCTCACCCCTATTACATGGGACTCATAACCTAAATAGTGAAAAGTGGGTGTTACATTGTAGAGTACAGTGGCATTAAGTGCCGTAATGTGCACCTCTGTCTACCCCTTCGGGGATGAAAAGCTTGTTGTTATGTTAATATGAAAGTAAAGTATGAATAAAAAAGTCACATCTTGTATAAATGAAAAAAAAAAAACCTACAATATAAAATAAATAATAACATTATTATGTTAAGCAAGTAAGATTGATATATTTGACACAGTTGTCAAAAATAAACCCACTTATCGTATTATAATAATAATAATAATAAAAATTTAGTAGTTCCATCAGAATAAAGTATGGAGTAGACAAGTGTGCGGTCATGCATGTAAAGCGAGGAGGGATTGTGGAATCTGAGGGTCTAGAACTCTCAGATTTCACAAAGCTGAGATCACTCTCCGCAAACGATACATACAAGTACCTGGGTATGTCAGAAGGATTAGGCATTAATGGACCGGACATGAAGCAATCGTTACAGGAGCGCTTCTTTGGCCGTCTGAATAGGGTACTGAAAAGTTCCTTATCAGGCGGAAACAAAGTGCGAGCCTTTAACGGTTGGGTCATGCCAGTCCTTATGTATTCTTTTGGTATACTCAAGTGGACTCAGACTGAACTTGACACCCTGGATAGGCGAGTCCGGACACTGCTAACTGCAAATCGCATGCATCACCCTCGTTCGTCGGTCATGAGGTTGTACATCCCGCGGAAGTGTGGTGGTCGAGGCTTATTAAATGCTAAGACCCTTCACAACCGTGAGGTGTGCAACCTCAGGGAATATATCCTGAAAGTCAACGAGGGTATGCATCGAGAAGTAACCGCAGTGGACAATGGATTCACTCCACTATCCTTGGCAAAAGAGAACTGGCGCAAACCTGTGGTACTGAGCGTCAATGATCGCAAGGAGGTATGGCATAGCAAGGAGCTCCACGGACGCTTCTTCCGGGCCCTTCATGGGCCCAGTGTAGATTTTCTAGCGTCCGTATCTTGGTTACGATTCAGTAATCTCTTTGGAGAAACTGAAGGATTTGTCTGTGCAATAATGGACGAAGTTATCCTTACGAATAACTATCGGAAATATATAATTAAGGATGGGACGGTTGACATATGTCGGGCATGTCATACTCCTGGTGAATCCATTAGACATATAATTTCTGGTTGTGGTCGTTTGGCTAACAGTGAATATTTGCATAGGCATAATCAAGTAGCCAAGATTATCCATCAGCAACTTGCTTTACACTATCGACTTGTTGAATCTGAGGTACCGTACTACAAGTATGTGCCCGACCCAGTTCTGGAAAATGACCATATCACATTGTACTGGGACCGGTCTATCATTACTGACAGGACTATTGTAGCCAATAAACCTGACATAGTGGTGATAGACCGACAAGTACGCCGCACGATGATAATCAATGTCACCATTCCCCATGACGAGAACCTCGTGAAAGCTGAGAAAGATAAACAAATAAAATATCTAGACTTAGCTCACGAGGTTGTCGACATGTGGAGTGTGGATTCGGCTATCATTGTGCCGATAGTCGTGTCGGCCAATGGGTTAATCCCTAAAAGCCTCGACATCCATCTTAGGAGGCTGGCGTTAGGTGGATGGATCAAGGGCCTGATACAGAAGGCAGTTCTCCTAGAAACGGCACGTATCGTGAGGAGGTTTCTGTCTCTGGAGCCCTAACCACCGGTAGCTTGGACCATGCTCCCGCTACTGGTCGGCTCCTATTTATTATATTTTTAAATATTATTTTTATTTTATAAGTCGTGTTTAAAAATGTAATTTATAGAGAATTTTAAATAAATATATGTAAATAATAATAATAATATAATAATAATCTTTATTTCAGGTACAATAACATTAACCCATATAAATTTTACACAAGAAATAGGCACATAATAATAAATAGAAACAGTTTAATAAACAGCAGTATGTAGACTCATCCAATGCTGAGTTAATTTGGAGTCCCATCTGTCTGTGAGTACGTTCAGGATACTGTTGGGACTGGAACGTACACGCCCCCATAGCGAGGCGGATCTTTTTCTTAAAACAGCGAAAAAGCCGTCTGTGTGTGCTTCCGTAAACATTCCTGAGGCACTACAAAAACGCGGCAGACCCAGCAATACCCTGAACGCATTATTGTATTGGACATGCAAATCACTGAGTGTCCGCCGCGTATAGTCGATCCACAGCGCGCACGTATACAGTGTCTGGCAATAAGCTTTAAAAAACGTAACCTTGACCGAAACACTGCAACGCGCGAACCTGCGAGGCAACATATTGCACCGGACAGCCAGCGCCCTGCGCTCCCTCTCCATATCCTTATCGTCACTGAGATTATCCGAGACCCAATGACCCAGATACTTAAAGTCCGAAACTCGATTTAGTACACTACCCGCTAATTGTATAGGCACAGTTTCATAACTCTTTACTCCCGCTTTAAAAACCATGAGTTCGCTCTTTTTGGAGTTATATCTAAGTCCATGAGCCTCAGCATATGACTCACAAATATGCAACAGTTTTTGCAATGCCGCAATTGAGGGACTCAGCAGCACCATGTCATCTGCATAACTAATATTATTTATACAAACTCCATCTATGTGGCATCCGACTCCCGCGATACTAAGCTCCTCAATCAGGTCATTCACATACAAATTAAACAATCTAGGTGAAGTAAGCCCTCCCTGTCTTACACCACAGTCTAAGGAGAAAACTTCCGACTTTGAATCAGCCCATTTCACAATATTTGTCTGATTTTTATACCAATATTTGAATAATGAAATCACTTCAGGTTCACATGAGGTTTGACCCTCTAGTTTCTCCCACAGTTTGTCATATGAAACCAGGTCAAATGCCCTTGACAAGTCCAAAAAACAAGCATAGACTGGTGTCTTTTTACTAGTGTAGTATTGGACAGTCTGCTTAAGACACATGATAGCACTATCAGTGGATAAACCCGCTCTAAATCCAAACTGTAAATCATGCAGGTTGATATGCTTACTCAAGTGTTGGTCAAGCAGACTATCCAGTACTTTTGCCACAACTGTAGCCAGGGAAATAGGTCTGTAATTTGACACAGCAGAGGAATCCCCTGTTTTATTTTTAATAATTGGTGTGACAACTGTGTGCATTAGATTATTAGGTAAATAAGAATGGCCTAGGCACAGATTAAAAAACATTTTAAGGACCCTGGGTAAATGAGATCCAGCATATTTCAGGTGTTCTATACTTAAGCTGTCATAACCAGGAGATTTCCCCCGCACCATGTTTTTGATTACGTTCCTGACCTGGTTGTATGTGAATCCAACACCCGCTTTCTCCCCGCTACTACTATACGCTATCCGTGCAGATGAAACCGGCATTGGATCCACCTTGAAAGCATGGCGAAAAGCCTCTGCGATTCTCGAAGGCTCGTGAACGCCGGCAACACTCACCGGACAGCCTGCTTTCACATTTAAACTATTTGTCTTTTTCCAAAAATTTTTGAAATCTTTGTTGTTTTTAAGATTTACAATAATATCCATTTTTATTTGTTGCTCATTGTTTTGACACCATTTTAACCTATTTTTGAAATTCTTTCTAGTTTCACACATATCATTATATAAAGAACCTGTAGTGGGTTTACGCCCCAACAACCACGCGCGATATGACTGCCTAGCCTCAACATGTGCATCGCGTACATATTTATTCCATCCAGGAATATTATGTGTTTTTTGTGTTTTTCTGAAAGTATTATTATTGCTAGCAATGGATGCTTTACTTAGAATAGAAATAATATCATTATACATGTTGTCTAGTATTCGGTAATGGTTTGGATCAGAACATAATCTGTCTGCGCAACCACTAAATTGATACGGAAAATTTATATGTTTTAATTCCAGGTTACAATATTCATTATATTTTTTAATTTGAGACAAATCCCTGACACCCCATACAACCCTACTATTATTACCAATACATGAAGTTACTTCTTTTGATTTTAATACTACCAAATTACATTCCATAATTATAGGATAGTGATCCGACCAGTATACATCATATAGCACCGATACATTCACAACAGACAGTCTCGCTGCACTCGTCAAAGCAATATGATCAAGCCAGCGCCTGGAACCATGCGCATCACTCATAAACGTGTACGTATCGGAAGGCAAGAAGTCCAAATCAGCACATGACCAACATTGTTCGTTACAAAAGTTTATCAGTTCAGTACAAAATAGCTCACCTGGGTGAGCGTTGAAGTCTCCCAGCATGAGCACAGACTCAACACTGTTATTCTCTATTATTGCGTTGATCTCACATAAGCACTGAGTAAATTCTACTAAGTTATCAACGGAGTTAGTGGGGCATATACACCGAGAACACTAGTATCGCGCGATTGTGCAACTCTAATTTCACCGCACATAAACGCACATTAGGACACTCAATCACTGTAAAATTTATAAAACGACGAAAAGCTATCCCCACAGGCCAAAAATTCTTTTCCATGAAAACAAATAATTTACTTCCAGGGACAAATATTTTATATGAATCATATTCCTTGGCCAAAGTCATTTGCATCTTTTCAATTGACACTTCAACATTTGTTTTACTCGCAATATAATCTAATATGTCACACACGGTAACATCCTTCGCCACATTATAAATATATACAGGTATTTTTCTATCGGCCGCCTTAAAATTTGTATTAGGTGCAGTTTCGGCCTTCCCCCTTGTACCCACAAACTTGTTCTTTACTCTATTTCTTTGAACTTTTATCCATTCCTCATTTCGTTGATCTTGTTTCCATACTCCATTCCGCGCGATGTTAGCAAAACTTGTCCGTTTCGCTTGCGAGTGTTGTTGTTCATTCGATCCGTCCGTGTGTCCTTGACTAAGCGACATGACAGGTACGGGAGGGCTGGGGACGGGCGCGCGCGGGAGAGGCGCACGCGCCGGTCTCGGCGAACATGCTTGATTATGTATTACCTTATATTGTTTCAGAATCATTAGCTCGTCCTTAACAAAATGTAGTACCTACATAAATTATTCTATTTAAACTGTCAAACACCAAGCGGCCACCGGTGACCGCAACCTATTGCTCTATAATTGTGTCTACAAAACCGGTACTCGACGAGTTAAATTTGAAACTTGATAGAAAAAAACATTATAGTTACATAGTTTGGTCTTTTGTGTGAAATAATTTGAGTCGAGCTAAACAAAAGATACCGCGTGAATAATTACTTTGCTTAGGACCTGTAGTATCTTTTGTTCCGTACTCAAATTATGTAACTGAATTTGTAAACAAAACTGAAATAAAACATCGTAATTACATATAGTTATATTTTTATGTACGTGTATGTATGTACTACCCGATACGGAGCCGCGGAAGGCCTAACGGGTTATCGGGGCTCCGGCTCAAAGAGCAACAGTAGGAATGGGGTGGTTTTTAGTTAGTAAGAGTCTCAAACTCTGACGCTAGGCGTAGTCACGGCGCATGCGCCCGCGTGGCGTGCTGTTTCACGTAATCCCGTAGATCAGCGCTTAAGGTATAGGGTCATAGGGTCGCCCGTCTCACGCGCATGACATTTTCACATTAAACTAACATTTTTTAGGCATTGGGTCAAATAACCCGTTGCCATCTTTCTAGTGTTAATTAAATACGCATAATTTTAATGAATGAATTCTTCAAAATTGGTTCCTGTGGCGAAGTCGGTTTGCTGTGATTGGCTCATTAGAATCGGATTAACATGCGTTTTCTCTTGGTTTTGTTTTTTTTCTATTTTAGTATGTTCTGTTATTTATATGTTGCGTCAGATATGTCTTTACATTATTCTCACATGTGTGTACATTATTGGAATATGTATCAGAGCAATGTAAAACAGACTTTTTTAAAAGAGTAACGAATGGAGTTTCTTGCTCGTTCTTCTCCACTCGAATCGACATTTTGGAACGAGCGCCTTGCTTCACTGACGGACATACTGACCGACTATTATACATATATTCCATATTTGTTGACGTTTCAAAAGTACCAAATTATAGTTTAATTGAAATAAATGCTTTTGAGTTTGAGTTTGAGTTTTACCGCAGGATGGATTTGAATATCGGATCAACATCGGTGACCGTCAGATATCAGTCACGTCAGTGCGGCTGTTGATCCGATCGGAGCCACATACCTTAACAGTGATGAATAATGGATTAAGAAAAAGCGTTGGATTAACAAGATTTTCGGATAAACAAAGTGTTCGCCACAAATCGTTTCTAATGCATGCGTTTTAATCGATGTAGGTACTTTTATAAATCGATAACTTTTTTTTTAATCTCTTTATTTTTATTATTTTAGGGGATTTTTGTCCATATGGAGACGTCAACCCCATCGTACCTTATCTAATTAAATATACTCTGTAAATGAAAGGGAATCATTAACAAGGTATGAGATAAATAAAAGAAAAGCTATGTCACTCTCACCAATTCACATAATCCCTTTGCGATCTTCGTTTTAGGATTTGCTAAAATGTTTTGAACTAGCCCAACATCTAATTTATTCAACTCATATTTTCTGATTAATGATTCCCTTTCATTATTGTTCCTGGCACATTCCATTAGCAAATGTTGTATGTCCTCTACTTTGTTGCATAATTCGCAATTAGGATCGATAACTTTTATGAGTCGAATTTGGGGAATTTCGATGGCTTCACTATCCGAATGATAAGATAAAATTATTAGAGAAGAACAGAATGAAAAATCATATTTTGTATCAGAAAACACATAAAATCCTATATAAAGACATGATTATTAATTTAATAAACTATTTAATAAAGTCAAAATCCTCCTTTTGGAGTAATAATATACCTTAATTTCTTTTAACAATCGTTTCTGAGAATTTCGATATATATCATAGCAATAAAAACATCGAGCGAAAAATCTAGCTTAGTGTGAATTTTATCAGCATTACAAAAGTTCCGTACCTAATATACATAAGTAAGTGTACTTAATTAGGTATGATTATGTAATCATATTGTATATTCATATGAATAACTCTTAATTGGGATACATGGAGTGTGGATAACGTGAATAAAGTCTGGGAGAGCCATGCTTCGGCACGAATTAGCCGGCTCGACCAGAGTGATAACACGGCGCTTGTGTTGTGTTTCGTCGTTTGAGTGAGGCTACCGGAGGCCAAATTACACCCATCTTCCCCAATCTCCCCAAACCTAGAATCCAACAATTCTCATATTTCTAATTCCTAAAAGATCGGTAACGCATTTGTAACGCCTCTGGTGTTCCAGGTGTTATATTGGCGACGCCGATTGCTTACCATCAGGTGATATGTCTGCTCGTTTAGCGGCTTATCCCATAAAACAAAATCAATCTTAAAGGGCTGCATGCAATTGTAGAAACCTATGTCTTGTAGTAAATAGAAAAAGACTGATATACGGTATATGGTATGCCATACCACAATTACTATACCATTCGCGTTAAGCTTCCTCATGCGAACCGCTAAGGAATGGAATTCCTTGCCAGAGTCTGTGTTTCTTGTCAAATATGACTTGCGTTTCTTCAAGTCTGACTGAACTGTCTGTCTGAATGACTGCACGGTTGGTGCGGTGGCTGGGCAACCGGTTGCCGTGCAGCGTGCCGCGGGTTCGATTCCCGCACGGAACAACACTTTGTGTGTTCCACAAATTGTTGTTTCGGGTCTGGGCGTCATGTGTATGTGAAATTGTATGTTTGTAAACGCACCCACGACACAGGAGAAAATCCTATTGTGGGGCAACGTTTTTATACAAAAAAAAGTCCCGAGTGAACGGGTTGCTCATAGGTAGGCATGCTCCATCGTCGGCCACATCATCGCTACCAGGCGAGATGGTGGTCAAAGGTCGACCTATTAAGTATAAAAAAAAACTGAACATGGATTTCTTTAGAACGCTGCTGAACTCCTTTCTCAATACGACTAATTTAGCTCCTACTTAACATTATTTTTTAAGTCAAACGAAATATAAGTCTTCCTAATAAGTTGCCTGCACGGAATTCGAACAAGATAGTTCTTACTAAAAGTAAAAGCAATAAGCTGGTTGACATTTTCATTTTTGTTTTAATTTATATTTTTCCTAATCACGTGAACGAATTTTGAATTTATTCTAATTTTAAAACAGTCAAAAATGCGCTCCAAATCTCGTTGTAGTCACGGTCACGTGTCGTTTAACTCGTCGAGTACCGGTTTTGTAGACACAATTATAGAACAATAGGTTGCGGTCACCGGTGACCGCTTGGTATTTGACAGTTTAAGGTACTGCATCTTAGAATGTTATTTGTTGAAGACTTTTTATAAAGCTTAATTTAAGATATACCTCTAGTATACCTAGCATCACGTCTGATGACCTCTCTACGCCTTATGGATAAAAACAAGAAGTATTATAACAATATTAAGAATTTAGTTTGTTATATTTTGATGAACTCGTCGAGTACCGTCATTATAGACACAATTATAGAACAATAGTTTGCGGTCACCGGTGACCGCTTGGTGTATGACAGTTTAAACTAAATAAAAAGCTCCTCTGTCATCTTATAAAATAAAAAAATGCTGTGTGTTTAAGTATCCAAATAATACAATATTAACTAATTAATTCGCCGATGACTGCCTCGTTGGCCGACTGGTCGCAAGTACGACTGCCGGGCAAGGGGTCTCGGGTTCGATTGCAGGGTCGGGCAAGTGTTACTGGGTTTTTTAAAATCTCAGTAGTAGCTTCGTGCTACTACTGAGATGTGGAAATGTGCCCGGTATATATGGCAATGGGCTCACCCCCTATTACATGGGACTCATAATATAAATAGTGAAAAGTGGGTGTTACATTGCACAGTGGCATTAAGTGCCGCAATGTGCACCTCTGCCTACCCCATCGGGGATGAAAAGGCCCGATGTTATGTTATGTATCTATGTGTGTTATTCTTTTTAATTATACTAGAGGTATATAAAATGACATAAAGATTAACCTTACATCATTGCAATAAGGGCTGGTTTTACAAATCATTTTATTATTTCCTTTACTGTGTTGTTGATGTATTAGTTGAAAGTATGTTATTTTGCATAATAATGAAGGTTCAGAAAATGTTGTACTATGAGTAGGAAATACCATAGCGAACCATTTAGTTTTGGAGGTTGTTCGATGTAAACAAACTAGATATTGTGTGTGTTGTTCAAAAAGTTTATATTTTAGCATAATTTTATAATTATTTACATTAAACCTGCGTCGTTAGCTGAGTGATCGTAAGCGCAAGGGGTCTCGGGTTAGATTCCTAGGTCGGGCAAAGCATTACTGGGATTTTCTTTTAATTCTCAGTAGTAGCACGGAGTCTGGAATGTGTGCCCGGTATATGGCAATAGACTCACCCCCTATTACATGGGACTCATAACATAAATAGTGAAAAGTGGATGTTGCATTGTACAGTGGCATTAAGTGTCGTAATGTACACCTCTGCTTACCCCTTCGGGGATAAAATAACTGCACGGTTGGTGTGGTGGCTAGGCAACTGGCTGCCGTGCAACGTGCCGCGGGTTCGATTCGGGAATCGACAAAGAGTTGTTCCGTGCGGGGCGGAACAACTCTTTGTGTGATCCACAAATTGTTGTTCCGTGTCTGGGTATCATGTGTATATGTGAACTTCTATATTTGTAAATGCACCCACGATACAGGAGAAAATCTTAGTTTGGGGCAACATTTTAAAAAAAAGGCGTGATGTTACGTTATTTACATTATTAACCCATACGTAGAATCTCTTGTTGGTCGAGTGGAGTGAAATTGCGCCTGATATAACGCAATAGATATATCCACCCTCTATTTGATTACATGGGATTCATAAAATAATTGGTGAAAATATGGCGTTACATCGTAGGTTGCATACATCATTAACATCACCCACGGAGGTTTGAGCATTAATCACCACGGTTGCTCAATGCGGATAGGCGACTTCCAACTTATAATTAGAAATTATAAGCCCAGGTTTCCTCATAGTGTGTAATCGAGGCATACCTGACGGAACGGTCCGTCATTTACCCCGGTCACCGAGGTGAGTGGAACCGGCGAGAGACGTCGCGCGGTGTTCCATAGGGTTCGGTTTTGGGGCCGCTCCTGTGGAACATCGCCTATGACTGGGTGCTGCGCACCGACCTCCCGAACAACGTCAGCGTGGTCTGTTACGCTGACGACACACTGGTGTTAGCACACGGGAGGTCGCATCAGGCGGCGGCTAATTTTACGGCGAGAGCGGTTACGACAGTCGTTGAAAGAATCCGGCAACTGGGACTCGAGGTGGCGCTCCACAAGTCCGAGGCCATGTGTTTTCATGGCCGCAGGAACGTGCCACCTCCGAGTGAGTCCCAATTAACGGCGGGAGGAGTTACCATCGGCGTCGAGACGACGATGAAGTACCTAGGACTCGTCCTCGACAGTCGGTGGAACTTCGTGGAGCATTTCCGACGTTTGGCTAAGTTGGAAAGGACGGGGGTGGCGCTTAAGCGCCTCCTACCCAACCTCGGGGGGCCAAACGCCTCCTGCCGGAGGTTATACGCCGGGGTCTTGCGGTCCCTCTACGGCGCCCCTGTGAGGGCGCCGAACCTGATGCGGCGGCCCGCTCGGGCGCTGCTCACATCACAGAGGGTCATGGCGATCCGACTGATACGCGGATATCGCACGATCTCCGGAGAGGCGGCGAACCTCCTTGCCGGATTACCGCCGTGAGATCTGGTGGCGAAGGTGCTCGCGCGCGTGCGCGGAGGCACGTCGATGGGGCGAATCTCCGCTGCCGCGCCAGATTAATGCGTGGCGGGATGAGCTCCGGCGTGATCTCATGGCGGAATGGCAGCAACGACTGTCGCAACCGAAGGCTGGGCTCACTGTCATTGTAGCAGTTAGTCCCTCTTTGAGGAGTGGCTTGAGAGACGCTACGGCGTCCTCACCTACCGCCTGACGCAGGTGCTTACCGGACACGGGAATTTCGGTAGGTTCCTGTTTCGGATTGGGCGGGAGAAAACGTCCGGGTGTCATCACTGCGAGGATCGCCCGGAGGACACGGTGGAGCATACGGTGGCGGTGTGTCCTGCGTGGACTGAGCACCGCCGTGTCCTCAGGAATGTGATCGACGACGGTCACCTCTCGCGTCCGGCTCTGGTTCAGACCATGGTACGGAGCGAGGGGGACTGTAATGCCGTCTCTTCCTTCTGCGAAGCAGTCATACTAGCTAAGGAGGAGGCGGAGCGCGTGAGGGAACGAACCTCCTCACGACCCGGCCGTCGCGAGAGACACGCCGGGCGTCGGGGATCGCGAGACGATCTCCGGCCACCGTAAGCACGGGCCTGCGGACGGCGAGCACGGGTGACTCGCCGCCCGACCAGAACCAGGCCCGAGCAAAAATCATCGAATGACTGCTCCCACCTGGGTGAGGCGGGAGGGAGTGTCCGACTGTTACTGATTAAAAACCATCCCGTTCCTACTCATGCACTTCGAGCCGGAGCCCGGTAACCCGTTAAGTTCTCCACCAGTTGGACTTGCTTTCTATGAGATTATCTTGTTACTAATGCGAATGTTTGTGTGTAAGCTTGTGACTCCTTCACGTCAAAACGGCTGAAGGAATCGACATGAAATTGGGAACAACGGGTGTAATTATATTATGGTTTTTTTTAAGGGGAGCAATCATCGAATGATTGCTTCCGCCTGGGTGAGGCGGGAGGGAGTGTCAGACTCTTACTGACTAAAAACCACCCCGTTCCTTCTCCTGCTCGTCAAGCCGGAGCCCCGGTAGCCTGTTAGGTTCTCCGAGAATAGCGCATAGGTTACTTTTTAACGGGACCGAAGCCAGTCAGCTAGCCAGTGTCAGAAGTTAGTGTCTTATAAAAGTATTTTAATTGAAATTTGAAGTTTAAGTTAGAAAATTTTGGTTTAGACCTTTAAGGCCTTTATCATAAATGTAAAAATTGTATAAAGTACTTTAAATCTAAATAACAAACCTTATCAATTATATGTATATCTTATAAAAAAGTTACGTACCTGTATTAATACGTATTAGTAATATTTATGCATATTTCTTGCTAATGTTCAAGAAACCAGTTTGCAAATTACTTAAAAAAACTTTGACGACACTTGTATATTATTTAATTCATAAGAAAATAGGAATATTTAACATTGTTGATATTATAAAAAAGTATTATTTGTGGCACCCCTCTCATCTATACTTTAAGACATTTGTTTTTATAGCATAAGCCGGTATACGAGCAGACGGATCACCTGATGGTAAGCAATTGGCGCCGGCCATGGACACCCGAAACACCAAGGCATTTCAAGTGCGTAACCGGCCTTTTGAGAATTGGGAATTTAAGGATTGTGGAGGATTCGGGGATTCGGGAGACTAGGGGTTTTTTTTTTTTTTTAAGGGGGGAAAGTCATCGAATGACTGCTCCCGCCTGGGTGAGGCGGGAGGGAGTGTCAGACTCTTACTGACTAAAAACCACCCCGTTCCTTCTCCTGCACGTCGAGTCGGAGCCCCGGTTACCCGTTAGGTTCTCCGCGACTCCGAGGGAGACTAGGGGTAATTGAGCCTCCAGTAACCTCGCTCACACGACGAAACACAACGCTAGCGTTATTTCACGTCGGTTTTCTGTGAGGCCGGCGTATCACAAGACTATCCTGATGATATCATATCAATACGAAAAAACGGCGATTACCTATTAATTTTGATAACTTTATAATTGACCACAAAGCCATTATTTGATTAGCTGTATGAAAAACAGGAAAAAGTAGATATAACCTTTCAATTTTTTTTTCATTTCTTCGAAATTATACTACTATGAGAAATGTAAACTATGAGAATTATACTATGAGAAAAACGTGCATTTTTTTCCTGTTAATCTTATAATTCTAAACGCTGTATACTGGTTTTTTAAACTAATTGACTTTTTTGTGATTATCTCTTTTTATTACGTAATAGTGGGTTTTTGATTGGGTATCTGATGTTTGCACTTGTATGGACTATAAAACAATTATAATATTTCGAGGAACATCAATTTACTTTTTATTTCTTTAGCAATGATGAAGATTGTCAATAATGATGAAAAAAATATTATTAATACTTATTTAATGACAAAAAATAAAAATGTCATATTAAAGTAGGTACAGGTTCTTCCCCGAAGTTATAGGTGACAAATGTGTTCCACAGAGGTCTCCGGAACTGGTCTAGTCAAAGGTTTCTGTGCTTGTTATAGGCGCTGATTGTGACCGGCAGTGATTTTGGTGGGGAAGAGATTTCAAATCTCTAGTATTTTTGCCCAAAAACTAGACCCTCTTATAAAGGGATTTTGTGGGAGAGCCATGCTTCGTCACGAATGGGCCGGCTCGAGCGGAGTGATACCACGGCCTTACAGAAAACCGACGTGAAGCAACGCTTGCGTTGTGTTTCGTCGTGTAAGTGAGGTTACCGGAGGCCCAATTCCCCCCCTTCCCCAATCTCCCCAAGGCCGGTAACGTAGGTACTTGTAACGCCTCTGGTGTTCCAGGTGTCCATGGGCGACGCCGCCGATTGCTTACCATCAGGTGATCCGTCTGCTCGTTTACCGGCTTATGACATAAAAAAAAATGTTTTCCCCAAAAATTTCCCCGCACTTACTCATCACGTTTGAGACTAACTTCTAACTACATTATCAAAAGTACTGTTACTAATGCTAATTTCAAGCACAAAACCATGCTTCAATTGAGGACACACAACACACACACACACGCACATGCTACGAAAGCACATTTATAGTAAGTGTGGGAGAGCCATGCTTCGACAAGAATGGGCCGGCTCGACCGGAGTGATACCACGGCCTCACAGAAAACCGACGTGAAGCAACGCTTGCTTTGTGTTTCGTCATGTGAGTGAGGTTACTAGAGGCCCAGCTCCCACCACCTTCCCCAGTCTCCCCAATCCCCGAATCTCCAACAATTCTCAAACTCCTAATACCCAAAAGGCCGGTAACGTACTTGTATTGCCTCTGGTGTTCCAGGTGTCCATAGGCGACGCCGATTGCTTACCATCAGGTGATACGTCTGCTGATAAAAAAAACTTAGTAGCACATGTGTCGGAAGGTTGCTCAAAATTAGCATGCTCATTGCAGGCATGTATACGTATAGACAAGTGTTCGATATTTGAATATTTTTAAACATGGTCTTTAGAACACCTTTCAGCATGCTATTTTAAAGAAAGTGTAACAGTACCTTTATTATGTCAATAGGGTAGTTTCCTAAATTTTATTTTATTGATTATTCATTTGAAATATCGTGTGACGTCATAGCGTGCCATATTTTGTAGCACAGAATGGCGTAACGACCTCCCACTCCTAAACTTAGCGCCTTTTTATCGAAGTATTGCAACTTAAACTGTCAAACACCAAGCGGTCACCGGTGACCGCAACCTATTGTTCTATAATTGTGTCTATAATGCCGGTACTCGACGAGTTAATACGAGAAAATAAAAAAAAATACGTGTCTAATATGTTTTTCATTATCTAACTGACGGACCAATTAGATTTTTAATTTTGATACCCTGGAAGCTACCCAATTGTTAAACAGGCGTCCAAATATATATACATTGTTTTAAACTGTTTGTCACTTTCAGAGACACACGAAAAAGCGTCGAGTACCGTCATTATAGACACAATTATAGAACAATAGGTTGCGGTCACCGGTGACCGCTTGGTGTTTGACAGTTTAATAAGCTGTAACTAAGTAATAAAGTGCAAAATAATTTAATACACGAACAGGTAACAGTTCACACGTGTGGAGCCACGGGTCAATAATTTGCATAGCGTTAATTTACCAGTCGATATATCATTTGCATACTTTCGATAACCCCTATTATTATTAGTTTATTAAATTCTGTCAGCGGTTGCGCCCGCGTTCTTGGAATAAAAGTATTTGTTATTTCAGAATATAATTTATCTCTATACCAAATTATCATTTAGTTAATATATAACCATATGTGTCGTGTGTCGTGGTGGCCTGGAGGTTTAAGACGCTCGCTTCTCATGCATGAGGGTGCGGGTTCGAAACCTACCAACGGCAAGTACCAATGTGACTTTTTCCGAGTTATATGTACTTTCTAAGATTATTTAGACACCACTGACAAACGGTGAAGGAAAAACATCGTGAGGAAATCTGGACTTATAATTTGTAATTATAAGTTTGAAATCGCCAACCCGCATTGAGCAAGCGTGGTGATTAACGCTCTAACCTTCTCCGTGTGAGAAGAGGCTTTGCTCAGCAGTGGGCATTTTTATAGGCTGTTGATGATGATAATCATATATAAAAAATTAAGACTGCCTCGTTGTAGAGTGGTCGCAAGTGCGACTGTCGGACAAGGGGTTCCAATTCCAGGGTCGGGAAAAATATTACTGGGTTTTAAATAATTCTCAGTAGTAGCACGGAGTCTGGAAATGTACCAGGGACATGGCAAAAGGCTCACCCCCTATTACATGGGATTCATAACATAAATAGTGTAAAGTGGCTGCTACATTGTACAGTGGTATTAAATGCACATCTGCCTACCTCTTCGGAGATAAAAGGCGTGATGTTATGTTATGTATACATAGAGAAAATTATAAAATAAAATAGTACTGAATATATAAAAAAAAATATTCAGTTATTTTGCGTCAAAGAGCAACAATTAAACATACTACATCTACTGACCATCTACTGAGGATGTACAGCAGTACTGCTGTACATATGTAATATTATAAGGTTAAATTATTACTATTTCTTTCTTCTATTAATATACTCAATTTAAGACTTGTAGTCGTTAGTTACATGGCTGCAAATGGAATAAAACTCGAGTAAGATAAGGCATTATTAATTTATAAAAACGGTTTACTCACGTGCTACTGAGACAAGCTCTACTAGTTTCGAGTCACAGAGGGACCCTTCCTCATGAGCAGCGGTCGCAGGCGTATATCGTTATTTTTAGTTTATTTTGTCATAAAAATTATAAAAGATATTAACATAGCAAAATAATTTGTTATTCCAGTGATAGGTTGATATATCAACCTTACGACACATAATTATTATTTGTCCAACTGATGAACAAACTTATAATTTGGTTTATCATATTTATTAAAGTTCGTATAAGTCTGAAAACTTGGAAATGTGCTTTGAATTGCAATACCACTAATTAAAATAATTACTGATTATATTATCGGTACAAAATTTTCATCCAAATATGTATTTTGTCGTTCGATCTCGTAAACGGCTGAACTGATTTCATTGAAATGCCGAGGACGATTCATAGCAACTAAATAACGAGCGGAAAATGTATTAAATTGCGTATGAAGTATTAAGTATATCACATAGCCTGAACGAGGAAACTTCGAGGAACAAATAAAATAATAATACGCTCCGAATAATAATCGTTTATAAAACAATTTTAAGAAATTACTATAACGTACATATTTCAACAAAAAGGCTTTCAGTGAAATAAATGAGATATTAGTTCTCGTTTTTGTTTAAACATGTCTTTGTAAACAAAGGGGAAATTAAGAAAACAATTTGATAAAATGTAAATAAGAAACCAAATATGAAAATTGTATACAACAAAGGTAAATACCTTATATCACGAGTGATGTTACAGTTGAGAGGTTTTAATGAAGAAAATATATTTTTATGACCACATACCATCAAGAGCTTTTTACTCTTCTCAAACATTTAGGCAGAGTGGAGTTTTTAAAGTAATAATATTGTCTTTACGACACATATTTTACAATATTCGATAGAATGCTTTTTACGCCGTAGGTATTTGCGATCAATATTGTTATAATACCGAAAGGATTACAAAGGATTTTGTTTTTTGCTGCCTCGTTAGCCGAGTGGTCGCAAGTGCGACTGCTGGGTAAGGGGTATCGGGTTCGATTAGAGACGATCCGGGTCGGGTAAAGGAATACTGAGTTTTTAAAAAAAATCTTAGTGGTAGCACGGCGTCTGGAATTGTGCCCGGTATATGGAAATAGGCTCACCCCCTATTACATGGGACTCATAACACAAAAAGTGATAAGTGGGTGTTACTTTGTAGTGGCATTATGTGCACCTCTGCCTACCCCTTCGGGGATAAAAGGCGTGATGTTAAGTTATGTTTGTTTTTTGCTTTTTCAATAAAATATCATAAGCCGGTAAACGAGTAGACGGATCACCTGATGGTAAGCAATCGGTGCTGCCCGTGGACGCCTGAAACACCAAGGCGTTACAAGTGCGTTACCGGCCTTTTGGGAATTGGGAATTTGAGAATTGTGGAGGATTCGGGGATTCGGGAGACTAGGGAGGGGGGTTAATTGGGCCTCCGGTAACCTCACTCACATGACGAAACACAACACGAGCGTTGTTTCACGTCGGTTTTCTGTGAGGCCGTGGTATCACTCCGGTCGAGCCGGCTCATTCGTGCCGAAGCATGGCTCTGCCACACTTTATTATATATAAGTATAAAGTATTGCATACGAATTTGAAAATTACATTTGATAAAAAGGTGTGAGGTTATGGTACAAAATGATTAGGTATTACACTTAGTTATGAATTAATGTGCCCCACGTGTTACATTAGCGTGAATTAACATAACATTCTTGTGTACACACTTCATCAGTCCTTTCGAGGAAATAAATAATTATGATACAGACGCATTTAATATAATTAACAGACATATAAACTCCAGTGACCTGTAATACTGGTTTTTCTACGTACCTTCGCAGACATGATCTATTGATTTTTTTGTTTTGAATCGTGTTCACATTGGAGATAAGACACGTGACTTATTTTTTACTATGTTGAATTAACATTTTTAATCGTCGTCATCATTTGTCAGCTACAAGATGTCGACTGCCGAATATACCGTCCGGTCGTCCACGTTGAGATAAACGGTTTTTTTTTTGGGGTAAACGATAGATGACTTAGTGCTTTTTCGTAGAATTTCAGTGTTTAATCACTACATAGTATAAAACAAAGTCGCTATCCACCGTCTGTCTGTCCCTATGTATGCTTAGATCTTTAAAACTACGCAATAGATTTTGATGCGGTTTTTTTTTAATAGATAGAGTGATTCTTACGCAAGGTATATGTATAATACATGCATTTGCAAAGCCGGTGTGGGTCGCTAGTATATAAGACTCATTAAGTACGATGACATTTAGTACTAAAGTAACTAGATCTCATGGGCTTCGGAATCGTTCAAACAAGGAGGAGTAAATAATTTTATGAAGTCGAAAACGACGTCCCTAAGCTACGGTAACTACTTTCCATTAAACAAGCCGTAAGCTTTTCGTGAACTCTCTGTTATATTTACTTTATTACAACCCATGTCTGACATTATACACAATCAAATCTGAGTGTCTTCAAATCTCAAATGAATAGGTGGCCTATGGACAGGCGTGCTCCAACGTAGGCCGCGTCGTCAAAGTCAAAATCAAAGCATTTATTTAAATTAATCCTTAATTCGGCACTTTTGAAAGGTCAAAAATTAACTTGTCCGTCCGTCTGTCAGTGAAGCTAGGCGCTCGTTCCAAAGTGTAGTTTCGAATGGAGAAGATCGATCAAGAAACTACATCGTAACTACATGAATGGGCACCGTCAATTGGGACTGGTCAGCTCCAGACTGTATGATTTTATTATCCTCAAGATTTTTTCTTCTTCAATCTCTTTGACTGGATTTAGGTGTTGCATTGTTCTCCCACAATCAAACCAATAAAACTATGTAATTGAGAATTGTATTGTAAACCTGATTGAAAAAGAGTAACCTATGGAGTATCATGCTCGTTCTTCTCAATAGGAATCCACACCTTGGAATGAGCAACTAGCTTCACTTTGAAATTTTTGTTGCTGACGTTCAAAAGTGCAATGAATAAATGATTTTGACTTTGACTTTTACTGTTTTTTTTTCGTCGATTATCATCAGGCAAATAAAAAAATTGCCTGATCTATATTTTTGTTTGTTATACTGCTGACAAGGACATATTGCGACATTGATAATATACACTGACTGACTTGTCGTACAGACATGAGTTACAAATGAGAATAAACCCTTACAATTTATTATTTATGACGTATTTCTTTTGCGGTCACGTTACGTTAATATAATAATAATTATTATTATTGTTATTTAATATTTTCTGCATCTGCACATTACTTAATTACTTAGTTTATCTGTATTCATTTTATTTATCCTATAAAATATTTGAAGATTTAATTTCCAAAATGATATATTTTTATGTAAACTTGTTATATTTTTGTTTGATTGACTTTTCTGACTATAGAGTCGTTCTTAGTAAAAAAGCGAATTATTCGTATGTAATTCGTATCCTAATTAAAAGGTTCTGGACTGCCTCGTCGGCCGAGTGGTCGCAAGTTGGACTGCGGGCAAGGGTTTGATTCCCCGGTCGGATAAGGAATTATAGGGTTTTTTAAAATAAAATTCTCAGTAGTAGCACGGAGTCTGCAATTGTGCCCGGGACATGTCAATAGGCTCAGCCCCTATTACATGGGACTCATAACATAAATAGTGAAAAGTGGGTATTACATTGTACAGTAGCATAATGTACACCTTTACCTACCCCTTCGGGGATAAAAGGCGTGTATGTTATGTGTATGGTACACAGTGATAAAATTTGTAAGTCCATTTAATAGTCATGTATGCTAATTATTCGAGGGAGTTTTAATTACTTTGGAAGGATTACTTGTTTGTGAAACCACCTGTGTTAAGCAATGCACAAACATGTAAAATACATAATACTACTAATTAAATTATCTGAACTAAACTATTAGAAGTTCTTACCGCTATTCTCCAAAGAGGATGCAGGAGTTGGAGATAGAATGTATATCAAATGTATAGCCATTTTTCACCATTTATTTTGTTACATATTAGACTCGCAATGAGTACTATTCTAAACTCTATGCTAAGTACTACAATTTTCAAAAGATGAGCATACTCAAAAATATTGTCTTCTAAAATCCTTTCTAAAATTCTTGATCTTAAAATCGAACTGAATACTTTTTTTTTTGTTTAAAAATCGTTGCCCCACTAGGATTTTCTCCTATGTCGTGGGTGCTTACAAACATACACGTTTACATGAACATCACATCCAGACCCGGAACACACAAAGAGTTGTTCTGTACGGGAATCGAACTCACGACATGATGCGCGGCCGCTGCCCGACCAGAACCAGAACCGAGCGCACAGCGTGTCGCGTTCTGCGCGCTCCTCAAAGAGCTATCAGACCACCACGGCTGGGGCCCAATAGGGCTGATGCCGATACGGAGCCGCGGAGAACCTAACGGGTTATCGGGGCTCCGGCTCAGAGTGCAGGAGTAGGAAGGGGGTGGTTTTTAGTCAATAAGAGTCTGACACTACCTCCCACCTCGCCCAGGCGGGAGCAGACATTTGATGATTTTTCACCCTAAAAATAAAGCCAGTTGCCCAGCCACCGTACCAACTGTGCAGCATTTTGACACCCACTTCGCACCAAAGCACCTAATACAAAATTTTAATCAAAGTTTGAAGACATGAATGATGTGTACGCGTTTTATCTCTATGTACCTTATTAACGTATCCAACAAATATGGCTGCTCCACATAAATATTTACCGTAAACTCATCATGTGAAGTCTCATTTTGTCCTAAACGGTAATTTAAGTAAACAAGCCGGGATTTTTGAGAGTGATCTGTGCGAAAAGCTGATAAGCAATGGTGTAGTTTTAAGCCAGTCTCCGTATTACTTAGAAATTCTTGAAATGTCTATAATATACATTTATTAAAATTTTAAAAAAGTCAAAATGTACCTTGAATAATCTTTTAAAAGAGTACTAATGACGTGATTTACAACCGATATCGAAGCTTTATTTTATTTTATACTTACCAAGTCACCGTCCATTATTTCGTCTGATGGTAAGCGATGATGTGGCCGACTATAGAGCACGCCTACCTATGAGCAACCTGTTCACTCGGGACTTGTAGACACCCAAGTCATATTTGACGGGAAACACAGATTCCGACAAGGAATTCCATACCTTAGCGGTTTGCATAAGGAAGCTATTTCATGCGAATAGTTGGAATGCCCACCATATACGGGTGGCGCTCTGCCGTTCGTCTGGTGATACGGTGGTGAAACAGACTAGGGGGAATAAGGTTGTACAATTTCCACGCACACTCACCAAAATGTAACAGATAGAAGACCGAAAATACTAACGTACTCATAACTAATTAAAACACACCACTGCCAATGAGTATGTTTTCATAAAGCCTCAGCTTTCTTACAGGTTTCAGTAAGGTTAAGAAAAGGTTAATTAATTTGTATTTTAATGAAATTACAAATTACCTTAAAGATGAAACGATACCGTGCTATGGGGTAGATAACTTATTATTAAATTGAATATTATTATTTTGCAAAATTTTCGAGATTAGAGACTTATCGCTGATAAGGCACTCAGTGACTGAAACCACTGTGAAACTGTAATAAAGCAATCATTATCTAATTTTCAGTTGGAATTTAAACTCAGTTTTATATCTTTTTCGTGTTCAATGAATAATTTATTGGGCTTCTAATATCTTTTGCATTTTATTTCTTATAGCTAGAGTCATCAATTTGATTTAGAAAACCTTTAAAATATGTCAATTACGAGCTAAAATATGTTATCTAAGTACTTCTATGGTTTTGTGAATTAATTATAGGTATATATAACTAATTATGCCTACCTACTTTCTTATTACATTAATAATTTCACGAGTCTAATCTTCTGAATATTAAAAAATACAAATGATACTTCGTGACTATGACCAATTTTGGAAAAAGAAATTTGCCGTTTCCGGAAATCAAACCCACGCCCTCAACAGTCGAGCAATCACAATTATTCAACCTTGAATAGAGTCTTGATAACATAAAAACCAATTATTCTTTAGCAAAATAAACGATAAAATTTATTTAAATATTGAATCGAATCAAACTTGAGACTATCATAAAGTGGTATGCCTAGAAATTGCTAGATACTTCCAGACTAGAGGCAGCTCTTAGATCAGGGATGGCAAACAATTAAGTACTACGAAACACAAAATATTTGGCTCACCATTTATCATTAAGGTACTTGACGTCGACACGGACGAATTTTTTTATTGATCTGTGTAAATAGATATTTTTAGTTTTCTTTTATTACATTTTGTGTATTTTATGTTTTAAATAATGTTTTATTAATGTAAATAATTACTTTATTAAAATTATACTTAATATAAAACGATATTTAGTTGTTACAAATATACTTATTGATTAAAGTATTAGGTTCAACATTGCACATTTAGAAGCGACGGTTTGCCACCCCTGTTTAAGACTATAATCTACCATTGTACAGTTGTTAGCTTAGGAAGTATCGCCTGGTAACTTGGACTAAGTAAACTTCAAGTGAATCAGTTGAACGGAGAGCTTTCTGATTGGTTTTACGCAATCCATTTATAACAAACTAGATTGTTGTAATTCTTTTAATTTCTTGTTTAACTTGGTTTAAGTGAGTTAATTCCGTTTGCTGCTTTTTAGTGGGTTCTTATTTTTGTACCTCTTATGGCAACTCTGAAATAGCATAACATAACATCACGCCTTTTATCCCCATTACGGTACATAATGTCACTGTACAATGCAACACCCACTTTTCACTTTTTATGTTATGAGTCCCATGTAATAAGGGGTGAGTCTATTACCATATACTGGGCACAATTCCAGACTTCATGCTACTATTGAGATTTTTTCTAAAGAAACCCAGTAATATTTTGCTCGACACGGGAATCGAACCCGAGACCCCTTGCAGTCGCACTTGCGACCACTCAGCCAACGAGGCAATACGAGGTTTGCTTACTAAAGAACTAAAGTTTTTTTTATACTTTATAGGTCGACGTTTGACCACCATCTCACCCGATGGTAAGCGATGATGTGGCCGACGATGGAGCATGCCTACCTATGAGCAACCTGTTCTCTCGGGACTTGAAGACACCCAAGTCATATTTGACTTGATAAAAGCATGTTTATTAAATGCGACCAAAGCCATATAAAATAAGTCTAGTAATAAATATACATAATAAAAACGCTTTTTATATCCGAATACTGAAAGGCTTTAAGTTTTAAGTTATACTTAAATATCGTGCCATCTCTATCATTTTACACAAATTCTTTGAATTTGTAGTGACACAATGACACAACTATACTTAAGGGCGACTTCAAATTAAGCGGCGTTTGAGTATTTGGACATGAGACTGTTTGGTATTCTCATTATCATCATTCATGTAGAATCATTATAAAATTATTTTATTTGATTTCGTGTAAAGGACACAATTGGTTAGCATTTCATTTGTTGGTATAACAGTGGGTGTAATAATAAGTACCTAACTATCAGAAACTTTAATATTTATATCTAAACCTAGTTTGCAAAATAAAACCACGCTTTACAACATGAATACCTCCGATTTTCAGTAATAAAACTACTTTAATTTACGTTCTGAAGCAACCATAAAAATGCAAAGTTCATCTTTTATAATGCAATTTTATGGTCGCCAGCCACCCGGTACCACGAGGACTATCAACGTTTCATAGTGGCGTATAACTTCAGAATGGCGTATTTTTTATGAGATTATAATATAGATAATTTGATATAATATTGATCTTCGTTTGATTATTGATGGCATGTATTTAAAGAAATACAACAAGGAATCTTAACTTAACATAGTCATTATAAAAATTTCCAACATATTTAATTATAGTCTTATTGATAACATAAAAATTGACGCGTCAACTGATTGTAAGCGATTGGCGTAACTATTAAAATATACGTGACTGAAAAGAAAATTGTGATCAGTGTTCTATAAAATACTCTAGCAAAACTTTTTTTATTCCCACAATAATACGCGAATATGTGTTATCAGTAACAACAAATATAAAAACATAACTATAAAAAATAACTGTGCTGCAAGTACAACCCCTCTAATAAGCGCCACTTTTTACTGACAACTTAGTTACAAAGGCAATAAAGATTATAATTAAACCAACATTGTTTGTTGTTACGTTCGTTAACTGCAACACTTTAACTAAATAACTAAAGTACTTAATAACTGTGATTTACAGTAACTTTGTTCTTGACATTTTCTTTCACTACGGTGATTAGCGAAAAAAGTGTTTGTTGGCGTATAATTATTCGCTGCACCATTATGACTGACGTAGCGTGAGAATATGCGTTTTACATAAATTCTGAATGGCGTATTATTCATGTTATTCGACGAGTATGAAGGTATTGTGGTTGTATTGTTATTTTTAACGCTCGAGTATTTTGTTTTAATTTAGAAAATCATTTTCCTAGATGTTATTTCAGAAGGTTTTAATGTATTTTTGTTTTTCGTTGACATTGGTGGAGTAAGTGACAAGGAACATGTAATAGCATATCATCACGCAATGACATTCTGCGAAAATATTAAATTTAGTGAGTGATTAAAGAAAGTGACATCATTTTTTTTTATTCACTGTTTCCATAATAAGCATTTTCACTAGTCTGCATTTGATGTTGAAATTAATAAATATCTTCATACAATTTTTTATTGGTAAAGCCGGTAAACTGCCAAACAGATGACCTGATGGTAAGTAATCGGCGCCGCCCATGGAGACTCAAGGCACAAGTGCGTTACCGGCCTTTTAGGCATTAGGAATTTAAAAATTGTTGGGAGTTCAGGGATTGGGAAAATTGGAGAGGGATGTAATTGGGCCTCCGGTAACCTCACTATACTACGAACACAAAGCAAGCGTTGTTTCACGTCAGTTTTCTGTGAGGCCGTGGTATCATTTCGGTCGAGCCGGCTCATTCGTGCCGAAGAATGGCTTACCCACACTTAAATGCAATAAAATTATGCCTTTATCTGCAGATCTACGGAAACTGCCGTAAAAAGTTGTGGAAAAGCCATATTTTCTTTAAAAAATGCACCGAGATTCCGAAAGTACAGTACAAGAAAGTTTTTTGTATATTCCTCCTTTGATTCGTATTAAAGGTATTGTCAAAGGAATCCAATAAAACTTCACACAAAGGGAAAACTTCACGTCCCGAAAACGTCATTCGCATTGAACGTAATTCATATCCCATGAGGTCTGATAAGATTTATTAAGGGATAACACTACGTAAGAGGATGTGCCATAAGGTATAAAATGCCATGCATTGGACGGCTCCGGTCAAAATACCGCTGTCTTCGTATTGCCGATCTAAGGAACTTGTGTGAGTATTGTCTTTTGAAATATTGCTGTGTCAACGTAAATGTTTTTAAACAAAGTGATCATTCGTGCCTGTTTCACTTCTTTTTTGTGAGACTTAGTTAAAGTTTCTAGGCTTCTTAAGCCTCACACCATGCAAAAAAGTCAGAAAGTCATTTATATTGCATTAATTTATTTTTCCGGCCGGTGACTGCCTCGTTGGCCGAGTGGTCGCGAGTGCGACTGCCGGGCAGGGGGTCTCGCGTTCGATTCCCGGGTCGGGCAAAGTATTACTGGGTTTTTAAAAAATTCTCAGTAGTAGCACGGAGTCCGGAAATGTGCCCGGTATGGCAATAGGCTCACCCCCTATTACATGGGACTCATAAAATAAATAGTGAAAAGTGAGTGTTACTTCTGTGTGCACTTCTGCCTACCCCTTCGGGGATAAAAGGCGTGATGTTATGTTTTAATTTAGAAAATCATTTTCCTAGATGTTATTTCAGAAGGTTTTAATGTATTTTTGTTTTTCGTTGACATTGGTGGAGTAAGTGACAAGGAACATGTAATAGCATATCATCACGCAATGACATTCTGCGAAAATATTAAATTTAGTGAGTGATTAAAGAAAGTGACATCATTTTTTTTTATTCACTGTTTCCATAATAAGCATTTTCACTAGTCTGCATTTGATGTTGAAATTAATAAATATCTTCATACAATTTTTTATTGGTAAAGCCGGTAAACTGCCAAACAGATGACCTGATGGTAAGTAATCGGCGCCGCCCATGGAGACTCAAGGCACAAGTGCGTTACCGGCCTTTTAGGCATTAGGAATTTAAAAATTGTTGGGAGTTCAGGGATTGGGAAAATTGGAGAGGGATGTAATTGGGCCTCCGGTAACCTCACTATACTACGAACACAAAGCAAGCGTTGTTTCACGTCAGTTTTCTGTGAGGCCGTGGTATCATTTCGGTCGAGCCGGCTCATTCGTGCCGAAGAATGGCTTACCCACACTTAAATGCAATAAAATTATGCCTTTATCTGCAGATCTACGGAAACTGCCGTAAAAAGTTGTGGAAAAGCCATATTTTCTTTAAAAAATGCACCGAGATTCCGAAAGTACAGTACAAGAAAGTTTTTTGTATATTCCTCCTTTGATTCGTATTAAAGGTATTGTCAAAGGAATCCAATAAAACTTCACACAAAGGGAAAACTTCACGTCCCGAAAACGTCATTCGCATTGAACGTAATTCATATCCCATGAGGTCTGATAAGATTTATTAAGGGATAACACTACGTAAGAGGATGTGCCATAAGGTATAAAATGCCATGCATTGGACGGCTCCGGTCAAAATACCGCTGTCTTCGTATTGCCGATCTAAGGAACTTGTGTGAGTATTGTCTTTTGAAATATTGCTGTGTCAACGTAAATGTTTTTAAACAAAGTGATCATTCGTGCCTGTTTCACTTCTTTTTTGTGAGACTTAGTTAAAGTTTCTAGGCTTCTTAAGCCTCACACCATGCAAAAAAGTCAGAAAGTCATTTATATTGCATTAATTTATTTTTCCGGCCGGTGACTGCCTCGTTGGCCGAGTGGTCGCGAGTGCGACTGCCGGGCAGGGGGTCTCGCGTTCGATTCCCGGGTCGGGCAAAGTATTACTGGGTTTTTAAAAAATTCTCAGTAGTAGCACGGAGTCCGGAAATGTGCCCGGTATGGCAATAGGCTCACCCCCTATTACATGGGACTCATAAAATAAATAGTGAAAAGTGAGTGTTACTTCTGTGTGCACTTCTGCCTACCCCTTCGGGGATAAAAGGCGTGATGTTATGTTATGTTGTGTAATTTATTTTTTTAGCTATGCTGCAGGAGTAAGTAGAATATATTTGCCACAAGAAAGAAGAGGGTGGACAGCAGCGCTCTCTGTAAGACCTGAACTTTTTAACCCGTTTCCTAAAAAAGGAGGGAAGAAGGAGGTCAATAGTCCAAACAGAGGACTGTCATGTTAATTGTGGTAGTTGATAAAAATATCCCTCTCTTAAAGAATAAAAACCACACTGCTTTTACCCAGCGACATCTAAATTCTTCTTATTACCATTTCTCAAGTACGAAGATTTTATCGCAGGAACACTAACACGTAACTAATAAAATATAATGGACTCGCCCATTATAATAATATTTTATAACAAACCTGAGAATCTAGGAGATCGAACTTCACGTACACTTGAAGTAGAAATAATTTGAAATTTACCATGAATTTTTATATTAGTACCTACCTCTATATGTGAATGTCATATTTTTATTTGCGCCTTGATTAAAAATTTGTGAATCTTAAACTTGAGGTTTGATCTTTTATACTCTGATTAATATATAGTAGGTACCTAATCGCAAACGAAGTCGTCATAAAAGTATTTATCACTACATAGTATGAAACAAAGTCGCTATCCGCCGTCTGTCTGTCCCTATATATGCTTAGATCTTAAAAACTACGCAATGGATTTTATTGCGGTTTTTTTTAATAGATAGAGTGATTCTTAAGGAAGGTTTATATGTATGTATAATACCTCTACATGTATATTGCACCCGTGAGAAGCCGGGGCGGGTCGCTAGTTAATTCATATAACCTTATCTTCCTCGTATTCCTTGGTTTGCTAATATTAGAATAAGTAGAAGATTTATTGTAACTTCACAAAGATTAAGGTCGGGACACATTCCTCTCAACAAGTTCGGTTTCCTAATAAGGAAAACAAGCAGTCCAAATTGTGATGCATGCGGAGTAATTGAAGATGTCCAGCACTTGCAACTGGAATGTGTCCGATATAAAAGAGAGAGAGAGAGAGAAGTATTAATTCAAGAATTGAACATTAATGTTGTAGAAATAGGTGCTTTTCTGTCCATTCTGTCCAAGCCATACTGTGACGGTGCTGTTAAGATCTATGACTCCAGATCCTAATATTTCTCGCTACTCTAATAATTCTCATGGTTACTGAGTCTGGCATAATCCGCTTAGATTTAAAGACTCTTATTATATTTAAATAAAGGGAAAACAAAACAAACCTTACCTAAACTGTCATGTTTGGTTTCTCTATTGGGATAGCTGGGTCTTAAAAACTAAATCTATGTTGTGTACAACTAATCAGAAACAAAACATAAAAAATCAAAATACACGTCGGTGAACTAAGCCTTATCTCACAAGTTTAATGTAAGGAGATACTCCCGGTGCAGCAGTCAACCTAACAGGTTACCGTGACTCCGGCTTGGAGCAGGAGTAGGGACAGGGTGGTTTTTGGTTAATAAGAGTCTGACACTTCTTCTCACCTCACCCTAGGAGGAAGAAGTCATTGAATGAATTTCTCCCCTCAAAAAAGCTGTGAGCTGTAGTTAGTTAACTTTGACTTTATGTAAAACACGACTTTATGGTGTACCTGACCTTATACTTTTATGCAAAATATGCTGGAAGGAATAGGCCTTTGAATATGGAGCAGTATATTTTAAAATAGTTTTAAAGTTAATTTACATTACTTAGAATCGTAACATCAAGAGGTTTTAATAAGGACGCAATATAATTAACTATAATGAAAACTAATTATAATATTATATTACATTGTATTTTAATAAGTCTAAGATTGCTTTGCTAACCTCAGAAGACGTAAGGGCTAATTATCACTATTGAATTAATATAATTGCTGTTGGAAAAAAGAATCTACTAACAAAACCAATGTGCTTATCCCCTAGGGGAATAATAAGCATGAAATGGTGTTCAATACATAAACCATAATATAACTATTGCATAAACAAAGAATTGCCTCGTTGGCCAAATGGTTACAAGTGCAACTGCTGGGCAAGGGATTCCCGGGTCGGGAAAAGTGTCACCGGGTTTAAAAAAATATTTCAATAGTAGCATGGAGTCTGGAAATTTGCCCGGTATATGGCAATAGGGTCATCCCCTATTATACACCGTTAAATTTGAATCGTTTTAATCCCTTGGAGGTTCGAACTGGTCCATGAAACACTATCGATTTGTAAAGATAAAATTAAAAAATAAAGTACTTTTTTTAATAACTCGAATCAATTCTCGCATGAGTGAATAAATAATGCGAACCGTTAGTAGGCAGCATTCCTATCAGTAACAACCTAACAACATTGACGCGCTCGCTGGTCAACGTGGACTCGCAAACATCAGTTGATCGAGTCAATAGCCGCCGTGTAGGTACCTACACTGCCCGACCGTCGACGATACGCAACGACCGACCGACGACGACGTAGGTAACTATCTCGTGGCGCAACTTTTGGTTTCATACACTTTGCGAGTATAATCTTATCATTTGCTAATTTATTTATTTTTTATGTTACACCGCAGTACAAGCTTGTAATGAGTAGTATTCTGTTAGTTAAACCACAGGTCCATGGGATTAAAACGACTAAAATTTAACGGTGTATGGGATATAAATAGTGAAAAGTGGCTGTTACATTGTACAGATGAACATCTCTACCTACCCCTTCGGGGACTAAAGTTGGCATATTTTCAAAATCTTAATCCAAAATCAACACAAATTATAAAACATTTACTATCATAACATGTAAATTGTAAATCCTTATAAAGTTCCCCTTCATGTAAAAGTACACGATGGATAATTTCTCCTGGGATCGAACCCCGGACGTCACACCCAACGCTTAAATTTTAACGAGATGGTTATTAATTATGTAGGGGGATCGGTTTACAAGGTTTTGGTAACATTTCAATTTAAGTAACCTTTATTTATCTCTTCAGTGGTTTACACAAAATAAGTCTTCTCAAGTAGTTAAGGGTTAAGAAGTAAACGTTTTTCTTGAAGTATTTGACATTGAAAAAGTGTTAGAAGATCTTGTGAAAGAAAAATCAACTCTAAAACTTTTTTTCAGATTTTCAGATAATCAAAATCAAAGCATTTATTTCAACTAATCCTTGTCATATTTGAATAGAAATCTCCTAATAGAACTATACTTTGTTTTTATAATAACTATCGTGAGACATAGGTACTAAATTAACTAAAATCGCGGGTTACTCACGTGAATATACTGAGAAAAGCTGTATAGTTTCGAACCACAGAGGGGTTCTTCCTGATAAGTAGCATGCGCGGTCGCGGCGACGTCGCGCAGCGCACTGTACTTCATGAATTATACTTGTTATGATTGAATAGAAATACCGTTTACTAATAAAAACTCGTGGTTTAATAAATATACAGACTTCTTTATTTAAAAAAAAACTTCTTCTTTTCCACTTCACATAAACTTCACGCTTAGACCTCGGAAATCTAAAGTGCTTCTATCTATATAGGTATAGAGAAGCACTTTAGATTTATAGCTAACAGGTTGTTTTCTTTTTATCTTTGCGTATCTTTATAGCTTACAATTAATTTACAACCTTACCTTATTTTGCTATGACATCACATCAACAGCCTATAAATGCTCACTGCTGATAAAAACATCTGCTCACGCTTGCTCAATGCGGGTTGACGATTTCAAACTTATAATAATAATTAGAAATTATAAGCCCAGGTGTGCTCACGATGTTTTCCTTCACCGTTTTTCAGTGGTGTCTGAATAATCTTAGAAAGTACATATAACTCGATAAAGTCATATTGGTACTTGCCGTTGATAGGTTTCGAAACCGCACCCTCATGCATGAGAAGCAGGTGTCTTCCTCCGGGCCACCCCGATATATTTGGGTTCAATAAATCAATTCAAGCCCCAAATAACTCCAGTCAAACTAAAAGAATGTTCTCACATAGCAAAACAGACCCACAATTATTTGTCTCGTTTGAAAACAATTTGCTATAATTTATTTTTCATTCAGTTTCTAAACTAGACCTGAAGTGGCTTGTAGTTCATGGGTTGCGTGTGCCTATAGCATTTGTTATGACTAATATGACCAGACCAAGGTCGGGCCCGGCCTGGAGGGCACAGCATCACGCGATAAACCGGCTAATTTAATTATTGTTGTGTGTGATTATCGCTTGTTATTTATGAAAGGCGAATTGATTATAGTGATTATTTTGAATTTTAATTTTCAGTTTTAGTAAGAAAATAATAATAATAAATCGTTTATTAGCGCTTCAGGGATTTCACCCAGTGAAGCCCTGGCTCCCTACTAAATATTCCTGTATCATAGGAGCTAAGTCTCTCAATATATAAGGGAACGTCGCACCACGTGAGAACAGACATGACAAATGATAATGACTTATGTATAATACGAATTAAATTCAAAGTTGAACAAACACAAAAGCAAAAATAAAACTTTAATTATGAATGATAAATAAAATGGTAAAAATATTTAACACATATTTTGGTATTATTTTTATAATAACTATAGTTAGACATACTAAATTAACTAAAAACCGCGGGGTACTCACGTGAATATACTGAGAAAAGCTATACTAGTTTCGAACCACAGATGGGTCCTTCCTCATGAGCAGCGTGCGCGGTCGCGGCGATAGATAAATAGTAGGCTGCGCGACATGTTTTGGCAAAGACATTTGACTGATAGTCATGGTATCAAAATCTGCATTTTCATTTTGTATTTGCTTAACCTCTCATGTATTTCTCGTACACACGGGGTACGAGAGAGTTAAGTGCCCAACGCGTAATTGTACACACGAGGTACGAGAGAGTTGAGTGCCCATCGCGTAATTGTACACACGGGGTACGAGAGAGTTAAGTGCCCAACGCGTAATTGTACACACGAGGTACGAGAGAGTTGAGTGCCCATCGCGTAATTGTACACACGGGGTACGAGAGAGTTGAGTGCCCATCGCGCAATTGGACACACGGGGTACGAGAGAGTTGAGTGCCCATCGCGCAATTGTACACACGGGGTACGAGAGAGTTGAGTGCCCATCGCGCAATTGGACACACGGGGTACGAGAGAGTTGAGTGCCCATCGCGCAATTGTACACACGGGTGTACGAGAAACGCGCACCGATTGGATATTTTTTTCCGTGACGTATATTTTTAAGTTTGCAACCCGTTCTTTATTTGATTGAACAGAATAGTTAATTCGCTTTTCTATTAAAATATTTACCCGTGTGAACGAGAGGCGCGCGAGAGGTTAACTATTATATGCACTGAAATAATCGCAGAAAATTTGAAAGAAGAATGTCAACTTTTATAAAGAAAAGCAACGTTAAAAACCCTTACATTGAACCCTGAAACTGCAATTCCACTTAGGTATTAATCATTGCAGTACGTGCCATAAAATCCACGACAAATTTATATTTACGTCCACCTGCTTTCCTTCTACAATGGCACGTCTGACCCCTCTAGTCCTCGGGGAGGTTATATCCTCCCATTACTGAAACTCTTGACGTAACATAATGTGACCTACATCTGTGGTTCCTCTTTCTCAAATGCTAAAGTTCAATACCGTGTATAAGTTGAGTAAATATTTAAATTAAATCACGAAAGACTAACATTTAAAGATGCATGTAACACGTAGGTGTTTTCTTCGACTTCGTTTGTTCTAGACGTAAGTAACACTCACTTTTCAATATTTATGTAATAAGTCCCACGTAATAGGGGGTGATCTTATTGCCATATACCGGGCACAATTCCAGACTCCATGCTACAACTGCGATTTTTTTTAAATTTAAATTTAAAATTAAATATTTTTTTTTTATTTTTTTTTAAACTTTGCAGGCAGGGTCTTATAGCTGTTAATAAAATAAAAAATACTCACTATTTTAGAAAGCACGTGTTGGCAAGTACTGAGGCCTTAATACGAGTTTCATTTACATTTAAAGTATTCAAAACGAGTGCGCGTTTGGCACTCTGATTGGCCGGCGCCAATGAATCAACCAATCAGAGCACCGAACGCGTACTCGTTACGATTACTTTAAACGTAAATGAAACTCGTACTGAGGCCCCTGTTAGAGTGTAACGTTGTAGCAGACTCATAATAATGATTTAATAAAAAGACATCTATCACCATGAATATATTTAGGAAATTAAGAAACTTCACAAGTATTCAAATTTTATTGTAATTAAGGGCTCGGTAAAAGTATGAGCATGGGAACAGATGTTTAAACAATAGATGGTGCATGTTTAATTGACACGTAGAATAGTCTTAACCACGACCGTTATGTGCGATTACGTAGCAAAAAATGAAGATGCTGTTTATGAGGAAGAAAAACGAATATCAACATGTTTCAATTCAGAGAATATAGGAACGCAAATAGCGAGTAAAAAATTACTATCGCGCACGTGGTGTCCAAAATAAACACGTTTTTACATAGGCACCAGGACACCATGGAACCATGTATAGACGCTCATAAAATATCCAGATGCCCTGACAAACAGACCAAATGTCCAGTGAACACTTCGTACTAAGCAAGAATAGAGTTAATTTCTGCCACATCCATTGTTCTTTCTATATATCCAGATATATCCGTCCAGACCGTGGAGGTCGCACTTGAATATTTTTAGGCCACTTTTTTATGCGCTTTTCATGTTAAATTGCAAAGATTGTACCAACTTTTTAATGTACGTTAAAATATTAATTACCCACGTAATAAGGAACGTTGACGCTCTAAATGTTTTATTAATCATTTTACGGTTTGTCAGAACTTTTATTACTTTTTCGTTTAGCGAGCACTTTTGGCACGGTATTGTTTGAATTGCGGTTTCGGTTTGATAAAGAATTAATTATTGTTTTTAAATGATATTATGAAGGTGGAATATTTAATTAGGTGACTGCCTCGTTGATCGAGTGGTCACAAGTGTGACTGCTGGGCAAGGGGTCTCGGGTTCGATTTCCGGGTCGGGCAAAGTATTACTGGGATTTAAAAAAAATCTCAGTAGAAGCACGGAGTCTGGAATTGTGTCCGGTATATGGCAATAGGCTCACCCCCTATTACATGGGACTCATAACATAAATAGTGAAAAAAGTGGGTGTAACACTGTACAGCGGTATAATGTAGGTACACTTCTGCCTACCCCTTCAGGGATAAAAGGTGTGATGTTATGTATGTATTATGTATTATTAGTCAGAGTTTTCGCGTCGCTCGATAGATGGTGTTAATGTCAAAATTGATCGCGCTATGGTTTCGTTACATCAATTTGGTTAGGTTCATCGTCAAATGTGATTACAACCAGCGCCCCTATCGAGGAAAAGTAAAGTAAATAAAAAGTGAAGTAACAGTGGTGTTTGTGTTGTATTTCCAAATCCCTGGGACGCCAACCCTCTGCCTTCTACAAAGGATGATAATTCATTGGTCAAGTTTTGTAAAGGTAGCTGCAAAACTAGATCTTATATAACATCATAAATATTTGAATATTCTATAAATTGGTTGTCTATTATTAGTTGGTAAAAATATCAGTTTTGATAGTAACTAATCTGACCCAAATAAAATAAACCCAAATGACTGGATCGTTTGTTTTAACCTCAGCACGCGAGAAGATAATTAATTCGCTGCAAAGGTTACATAAACAAACACAATCCTGTGTCCTTCACCTGTAGCACTGAAATTATAATCTAGATTTACAGATAGGTAGAAAATAGAACCGTTTGATGTAAGACTTATTTTTCATAAAAAATATTTTTTTGTAAACTACATTTAAAAAAGCCGACTTCAACATCCTCTATATGAAGTCAGTTAATTGATATACTAAAACTTTCTCCTAAGAGTAACAAAAACTTTTCTGAAAACCGCATCAAAATCGGTTCAGCCAATCGCGAGATATTCGCGCACAAACATACATACATACATACATACAAACAAACATACATACATACATACAGCTCCAACTGAGAACATCTTTTTTTGAAGTCGTTTAAGAAATTGGTACTACTTCACTTTCTCAATCAGAATTTTTAATAATAATAATTCGACTAAAGCAAAAAGGGCAATCAGGGTTCTTACATGGATATAAAATAACTGGGAGGCACTGATTCAAGAAGCAATTACTTCTGGAATCGTACACTTCATTACACTTCACTAATTTACGACGATGCTAAAGTAAGTAGAAGAATTTATTCTGGAATCTTTTTTAGAAGTCGCTGATAGTCTATCGCTGATAGTCATAAATATAATGATGATTGCAGTAGGTTGAAAGTCAGATATTATGTTAAGACAAACAATTGCTAGCAACTATCTAATTAGTTAACTAAATTTTACTTACAAAAACTACTACATGAAAAAATCGAATTTACTACGAAAGCCTACAAGTGTTTATAACTTGAGGCAGTCAGTAGGCAGTATTTATCATCTATATTAACTCGTCGAGTACCGTCACTATAGACACAATTATAGAACAATAGGTGGCGTTCACCAGTGACCGCTTGGTGTTTGACAGTTTAATTATTTAGATCTTCATCGATGATTCATTACACATGTAATTTATCTGAGTACCTATGCGAGTGAGACGTATATAATAATATATCAAGGATTCATTAATAATGCCGTCTCTTAGACTTCGAGGAATTTCATATCACTTTGATCCTTTAATGAAATTAAAACATTCATTAGTTCGATCCCAAGTAATTTGATTTAAATCCTTTATTAATATATCTGATCAAATGAGTTTGATATTACTCAGATGTGGGAATCTTTGTGACCTTCGCATGGTTCATTAATCTAAATTAATATTGTTAGTAAACATTTTAACTTGGTGTGTGTGGGAGAGCCATGCTTCGGCACGAATGGGTCGGCTCGACCCGAGTGATACCATGGCCTCACAGATCACCGACGTGAAGCAACGCTTGCGTTGTGTTTCGATGTGTAAGTGAGGTTACCGGAGGCCCAGCTACCCTCCTTCCCCAATCTCCCCAATCCCTGAATCCCCCACAATCCTCAAACTCCTAATCTCCAAAAGGCTGGTAACGCACTTGTAATGTTTCTGGTGTTCCAGGTGTCCATGGGCGAATCCGATTGCTTACCATCAGGTGATCCGTCTGCTCGTTTAACGGCTTATGCTATAAAAAAAATTTGGTATGATAAGGGCGACCAACAAACGGATGATCTGATGGTAAGCAATCGGTGCCATCAAGCCATAACACCAAAGGAGGTAAATTTGCATTCCGATCTTCTAGTGGTAGAAGGAGTTGAACAAGGTAACCGGTACAGATTTTCTGTAAGGGCGTTGTATCACTTCAGTTGAACCTTTTGGTACCAAAGTATGGCATTTCCATGTAAAAATATTAATATGTCTAATTTAATTACTCAATCTTCATATAATGCGTAGTTTTATTCAAACTATGATACATTATTTTAAAATAATCTGTGACCACAACTTCAAACCAATGAGCTGTCATTGTCGCCTACTAAATTGATGTTTCAGTGTTAATTAATAAATTAATATGTTCTGATTTGTTGTATACTAATTTTGAACGTTATTATTTTGTCATAAAGTCGACAATGTGTTAAAATTTTACAATTTCAGGGTCAATTTGATGTCCTGCTATTGTGGGATAATGTGACATTATTTACTGTTGAAATTGAAATGTGAAATTGAATGAATTATTGTGTTTATTTTGACGGATTATTAAAGTACAGAATAATGCTATGGAATTTTAATTTAGTCAGATTTATTAAACTTTTTACGTATAATATAGTCTTTTTAAAAACCAGGTGTTAACCTATGTTTTACGAAGAAAAATAAATAAGCAAACTTTAAGAAAAATGTACTTAGAACGACTACGTAGATCGGGGAACAATTGTTAAGCTTCAAATGAACAAACTACCAAAGAAATATTGGTTGCCAGAACAAACGTATTAGCGGTCTGATGACTGCACTCTTCACCTTTTATACCGATCTGAATTTACTTCTTACAAAGATTCTCAAGAGTATAGTATATACTTAACACCATACTCATTGATCCTATAAAAGTAATTCTCAACAACTTACTTCATTTAACCTAAAACAAATAAAAATAATTGAATCTTGCATAAGCTTACATCACTAATGTAATTGCTTCTATTTGACAAACTACTGCAGGATGACAATTTCACGATAGTGGCTCCTGTTCCTCAATCCAGGAAATTGGTTGGGTAGCTTTTAACAACTTTAACTTTGCTTTCAAGTTGTGGGACATATGCTACTAGTTATAACTGTTAGGGAAATTGACGGTGATGCATTATAAATTGAACTAGATTAGGATGTTTTAGAAATTGGGAATCAGGAACATGTAAGTCAGTATTTTGCAGGATTTATGAGCCATATACGTTCTCCTTTTTTACTTTCATGCCTGGTTCAAAAATGATAATTTAGCTAATCCTTCATATTTTAGTTCATAGTTATTTATATTTTAAGTTGTATATATTTTCATTTAGTAATATTTAATATTAATTGTATATATAATATAATTTCTCCTGTAAGTAAAAAAAAAATAGGTTAATAATATAGTATTCAGCCTCTTTGTATTCCTCAATGTTATATATCTCGACAATAAAAAATTAATTATCCTTCAGTTTAATACAATATTAATGCATTATTGTCAACTTTACGACCTGATTGTGTCTTGTCTATTAAAATCTTGGCTCACAGTCTTCCTACAAAATTAACGTAAAAATTTCTGACATTGTTTTCTATATTCAGACAAACTATAACATGAAATTAAGTAACCAAACTTATATTCTCACTTACTCTAAACTTACATATTAACAAAAGTATAAACTTATGTTAAAAGCCTCGATTTTACAAGCAAAGAATAAAATCGTAAATACTACGAAAATACTAGCAACTTTATGTAGCAGTGCGCGTGTGCGTTAAAGCCTTACGGTACAGGCTTCAGTCGGTTTCAGGAGTCGAGCGAACACGCCGCCCTACTCGCCCGCCCAAAAGTTCGTGAACAAATCTGCCCAAAGTTTTTCCGTGTGTCAGTGCTATATTTCAGTGATTGTTTCATGTGTTTTTGTGGTTGGTTTCTATGAATGGTATGTATGTAGTTTGTTTTTTATTTAGGATAAGTTTTTGAGATAAAAAAGTTAAGTATTTGTGAGAAAATAAGTTAAAAGGATTATTTAGTTGGTAGGAAAATATTTAGGGTGTTATTTTTTGATGCGATATTTATAAGATTATAACATTAAAATTTTTAGGGAACTTTATACATTATTCACATTCTCCTCCTCATTTTTGAGGAAGAAGTAAAGGTATCTCCTGCAGGAATTCACCGAGGGAAGTGGAAACTATCGTTTTTTTTCTTCTCCTCTTATAATATCTTCTGATTTATTTCGTTGTGGGAACCAAGACTGTCCCTGAGACGCACCGGACTTTAGTGTGTATGTGTATATATGTGAGCCAGGACTCATAAGACTTGCAGCAGTTATGGGTGGCTGCGGCGGGCATGTAAGAATATTCACCTTGAAATTTGTTCAAGAGAAACAGTACTATATAAAAACATAACATAACATAACATCACGCCTTTTATCCCCGAAGGGGTAGGCAGAGGTGCACACAGAAGTAACACCCACTTTTCACTATTTATGTTATGAGTCCCATGTAATAGGGGGTGAGCCTATTGCCATATACCGGGCACATTTCCAGACTCCGTGCTACTACTGAGAATTTTTTTTTAAAAACCCAGTAATACTTTGCCCGACCCGGGAATCGAACCCGAGACCCCTTGCCCGGCAGTCGCACTCGCGACCACTCGGCCAACGAGGCAGTCTATAACTATATAAAAATAACTATATTTACAACACGCGCAATTGGACGAGTAATTTAACTTTTTAACTACAAGGCATTTGTCTTATATTTGACCCAAATTTTTTCTTTAGTTAAGGAGTAACTCTTATAGGTATTATCTCAAAGACAATTAATTTTAGAATCTACCTCTACTATCGATGGTAAGTCAAAGGAACAAATTGGTAGGAGTAACTTCAACTTAGTTGCTTTAACTGAGCTGCCTGTCAAAATATTTACAGAAGTACTTGTTTCCTTGTGACATGTACTTGATAAGCACTGGAAGTGATATTTTAATTAAATATTACTCTATAACAGTTGATTAAAATAAGATGAAATTTCAATTACAAAATTGTGTTAGTAAGACGCGGTGAAGTATAAATTTTGGGTGTATTTTTTATACTTAATAAATGATTTCATTGGCTTCGTTTTGAGGCCAATTACAGATTAAAAAAAATCTGATTATGCCAAATAGTTCCATAATTTACAAAAGGTTTTGATAACATTTCCTTTCCATCCGATTATTTATTTTGTATAACTCCCATTTGCCTCTTCAGTTTTTAAAATACTTATCATGTTATTGATAAACAATCAGAAAAGGATTATTATATAAGTATAACGTTGCCACGGAGTGATTCATTAATTTCTTGAGTATATTACTTTGAATTGACTTTGAACATAACATAACATAACATCACGCCTTTTTATCCCCGAAGGGGTAGGCAGAGGTGCACATTACGGCACTTAATGCCACTGTACAATGTAACACCCACTTTTCACTATTTATGTTACGAGTCCCATGTAATAGGGGGTGAGCTTATTGCCATATACCGGGCACATTTCCAGACTCCGTGCTACTACTGAGAATGTTTTAAAAACCCAGAAATACTTTGGCCGACCCGGGAATCGAACCCGAGACCCCTTGCCCGGCAGTCGCACATTGCGACCACTCGGCCAACGAGGCAGAATTGACTTTGAATTGTACAATATTTCGATGTCATATAAATGTAGACTTGTGTTTATCCTCTCGCGCGCCTCTCGTACACACGGGTAAACGGGCGTTCTCGTACCCGTGGTAAATATTTAAAAGAAATGCGAATGAACTGGGTATTCTGTTCAATCAAATAAAGAACGGGTTGCAAACTTGAAAATATACGTCACAGAAAAAAAATCCAATCGGTTCGCGTTTCTCGTACACCCGTGTGTACAATTGCGCGATGGACACTCAACTCTCCCGTATACCCGTGTGTACGAGAAACACGCGAGAGGTTATATTTGCTTCATTAACCGACTTCAAAAAAAGACCTCAATGTGACCTGTATGTAGGTACGTTTGTGCGCGATTATCTCGCAATTGACCGAACCGATTTTGATGCTGTTTTCAAAAAGAGCACATCACTTAGAAGAAGGTTTTAATGTTTATTAATCAATCGACTTCAAAAAGAGAGGAAATTAAAGTCGGTTTTTTTGAACGTTATTTATAAAAAAAATATTATTTACTTTATTCTACTGCTGGATTTTTTTCATCTGTGGATCATGCAACAAATAGTTTACCGTGAATGAATTGAGCCCGGAACACTGAGTATCAGGCAGTTTATTTATAATATAATTTTTAGGTTACCACTTTTATTAAAGACATAGATAGTTGGCTTTCACATTTAAAATTGAACAGTGTTTGACATTATTTATTATTATTCTTCTATGTTACCATCTCTGTAAAACAATGTGGAACGCAATAAAGAATTTGAATTTGAATTTGACAATAAGTTCGTTCCGATTCCAAGAGGTTCTGTGGTCTAAATCTTGGGAGAATATTACATGTCATACCAATAATACAGTTTAATATCATAATCTCGTTACTGTAAACAAAGACTCAACAATTTCTACATGAAAGGTTCTTTCTCAAACACAGACGTGTTGCTGGTAGGAAGGTGGTTGAACAACTTTACAGCACCGAAGCTCGTTAAAATGACTTGATGGGGAAAGTTAGGCATTTCGTGTTGACATCGCTACAACTATTAATTATCGTCTTGCTTACAATCTATACATACATATGTATAATGACGTCAAACTATTCCATATTGTTGTTCTTTGATACAATTTCTGCTTTATTACAAAATGGTAAAGTTGGAAATATTATGTAGCTTTCTATCAGTGACTTTAACCGTGTTGAATTAAAACGAGTAGACTTTAATCGAGTAGATTCAAGTCGAATACTATAGTCGAAAAAAATACCCTATGTTAATCCAATCAATCAATTTTCTAATTAAGAAATAATTGTTTAAATAATAAATTTCGGATCTTCAATGCAAACAAAACATACATTTTTTTTTCAATAATAATATTACTACAGATTATATCCTTGTACAAGTTTTAAACAGAAAGGCTTAAACAGTACTACGGTTTATTGGCTCAGGTAATGTGGTTAGTTGTACGCCATATGTAATTACTTCATTAAACGTAGCTCTGAGGTCTGACTGCCTCGTTTATTTTATGGTTACTGCAACGATTGTTGAATAAGAGAACTTGTTATCAATATCTCTAAAAATTTTCTCAGTGTCATTTTTTGATCGAGGGAAATCATCAGATGACATGTCATCTGATGATTTATGACGTCCTTGGGTGAAGCAAGAGGGAGTGCCAGACTCTTAACGACTAAAAACGCCCCGTTTCGACTTCTGTTTCAAACCGGAGCTCTGGTAACCTGCTTGGTCATTCATAGCTCCAGCCTAAATGTTTTTTCAATTAATCCTAGTGCGGGCACACTACAGATATCGTCATTCCTACTAACCGAAGTGATGGTAATCAGTGATGCATAATATTAATTGTGACAATGTTTATGTGTTGGTTCACATTATGACAATTTATTTGGTGGTTTATAGGCCAAATTACAGGCGTCACTAAACCCAAATAGTTTCTATACAATTTGATGCTAAATAACAAGTTAGCTTGCAGCTAAAACACCGCTTCATTTTAATGAAGCTTCGCATTTCTAGTTTAAATATAGGCACGGACATGTTGAAACTTGTATCATTGTCACTATTGAATAACTCGGAAACTCAAAACGACATTTGAAGACTCGGAAAATGCTTAAACGTACATTTCTGAGCATGAATTATGCAAACATGTTCCAACTTCGTACATTGAGCGATGCCAAATATTTGAAACTCAATGGACTTTTTGAACTACTCTCATATACTCATAGTTGTCATTGTGCTAAATATCTCCAGAGGAATTTGGACTTTGAGTTTGTTTTGACAAGCTTTAGTATTGTATGTAGTGTTGTTGATTTTCTGTGAACTTTTATGTGAATCGTCTTCTCGTCAAATGTTTGTTCCCTTTGAAAGAAGTTTGTGGCGCAAATAATTTAAATGGTATGAATTACTACGACTAATACAAGTAATGAGATTGTTGATCATTATTGTGACCGAAAATAATTCTTATTGTCGTATTTTTTATGTTGATTTTGTTTTTTTTCGTAGCATTTCTTTAGTTTACTGGGTACTTTGATATGTAAATCTCGTAGTAAAACGCTAAATGTTTGTATTTGTAGACATATTTGTAGATATGGAAAAGAAAAAATATTATTTGTTTGTTTCAATATGTTTTGGGTAAGATACCTAGTACCTAATATTAAAGATAAAGTGCCTAATTTTTTTTTAAGTTTTACGATTAATTTGCTTTTAAAAACTAAATTTTCATTGAAATAGAAAGCATGAATCAAGATCTAATAACGTCATGCCTAATTTGTCATACGAACCTACACGTTTTCTAAATATCGATATAGACGCGATGCTATCAAAATAAAAAATATATATAAAATAACCATCAACACATTCATTATTTGTATTGAACATAAATAGATGATATATAATCATGCTATTTTCTACACAGTTAAGTAGTCTACGTTACAAAGATTTCAAGTAAATATGCAAACAATGAGTGGTCTAATCACACAATGATACCACGAAGTGATACCACAGCTTCACAGAAAACCGACGTGATACAACGCCTGTGTTGTGTTTCGTCGTGTTAGAGGTCAATCACTTGAATCAGCAAAAAATCTCAAATTATTAATCCCCAAAAGGCTAGTAACGCTCTTGTAACGCCTCTAGTGTTCCAGGTATCCATGAGCGACGCCGATTGCTTACTATCAGAGGATCTGTCTGCTTGTTTACCGGCTTGTCCCATTCGAAAAATTGTGATTTCTTCCAGACAACATTTGGATGGAATTTTATAAGAAATCAGATATGGATCGAAATATCGCGTACCAGTACAGTACCAGTACAGTCAAATAGATAGGTAGATAAACAAAATGTCGATACTTAAATAGGTCAAACATTGTTTACACAATGAAAGCTCCAGGGAATTCCATTATATGGAATAATAATCCATTTTCCAATATTATCCACAACCAGGTGGGTAAACACTCCATCCTATCAATATTATGGCCCTCAAGGGATGCCCTGATCATAATAAAAATATAATGCACTTTTTTTTGAAAATGTAGTCTATTACCTAATCCTTAGAAAATATTGACAGAGGATTTGGAAATCCTATAATTAGTTATAACTAGCTGATATAAAGGGCTACCCTGAAAGATAAGTTGTTTGTCAGGAAAAAACACGACCATGACAGTGAACAAAATACTACGTTAACAAATTAACGTCTTCTTACTGACGACGATAATAATAGAGGTAGAGCATGTTAATACATGTTGTGGTAATTTAATAACAGTCCTCCGTGCTGGTTTCGGCTACCTAAAAACGAAACATTATGAACAAAATTATTTGCCCTATACACTTTATCGTACCAGACAGTTCACCGTAACATTGTACAGTAAACAATAATAAACATAACTTACGGAACACACAAAATGTACCATTTCTGTCCACCCCTTCGTGGAATAAGGTTTGATGTTTTATTCATGATATTATGTTTTGTGATTTTGAACAGGAAAACGACATACAAACGTTATAACCTACCTTTGAGTAAAGTTTTGGTTTACGTCTTAACAAAAAACTTTTCTCAGAATTTAACTTGTTTGCTTTTTTTATTAAGATCAGTATAACCTTTAGTCATTAATTACCGACTTCATTAATTATTCATAGTTATAAGTTAAGGTCTAAGTAGTTTTTTATTTACATTATCTCTGCGATTTCTGTGTCTTTAGTCTATCTCGTTGATCATACCGCTTCGTGTGACCACCGAGCATGGAGTCCCAAGATAGGACCCAATAATAATGTTGGGGTTTATTTGATAATGTTTCAATAACAGAACAGAACTTAAAAATTAAACAAACACATGGACCATCAAACTAAGTAGTCCACAAACAAAACAAGTCAACTCTCAATTTTTAAACATAAGAGCCGTATAAATCGGTAGAAAGAACTCAGCATTGTTTCTTTCTCCACCAGTGAAGTTTTTGTCCAAGCAGTTCTAATTACTATACCTCTACATTAATATTTGTTGAATAAACTTTTCTCCTGTTTGCTTTGTTTTAAAAATCTTGGAAATGCATTGTCGTACAGGTCAACCGCAGTTTTATTAAAACACAATGGTAAGTTAAATAGTTTTGCGTTCCATTATCCAGATATTTTGCTGTGAATTTTAATTTTTTATTTTCACGTCTTTTATTAATAGCTGACGTATTTTCTAGAAATACAGCTACTTTATAAGCAGGTTACAATAATACTGATTCGCAGATTGCAGATATTTATCTCCGTACAGATTGGTTAATTACTGCAAAGACTTGGGCTTTTTTGCTATGCTTTAAAAATCGGGAATTGTCAATACGTAATAGCAATGTTTGAATACATTTAGTTTACGCCACAATTTCAAATAATTGAAGACACGGAATGGGTGTATAATAATACTAACAATCACTTAAATAAAAGAACACGAACAAACTAAATGAAATAGAAATCTCAACTAATAGAACTAAAGTCATGCCACAGATAGTAAAGAGGATCCCTAATTTCCGTAAATGTAAACCTGATGGCTGCATTGCTCAGTTGAATGACGTGGATTGGTTCGAACTATTGAATGATCACGATATTAATATCATAACTGATCGCTTCTACGACGTTTTGGACAGAGTTATTGCGGCGAATGTACCTACCAAACGTATTGGATGTGTTAAGTATCCAATATGGTATACTCATCACTTAAAGTCTTGTCTCATAAAGAAAATCGCCGTTCACAGGAGATATAAAAGGTTCAAGAATCCTCGAGATTATGACGAATTTTGCGTATTACGTGCTCAATCAAAAAAACTTATAAAAAATTGCTACCGTAACTACATAGCCAGTATTGAATCATCTCTAGCGACAACTACAAAATTATTTTTCTCTTACATTAAGCATAAAAGAAACAGCCGCGCAATATCGAAAACCATGAAGCTAGAGAATGAAACTGTTAGTGACGGAGGTAAAATAAGTAACATGTTTTCAAAATACTTTGCATCAGTTTTCGTGGAGGAGAGCGCTGGCCCGGTGAGTATTTCTTGTGACTTACCTCTTTTTAACCAAACTCTGTCCACTGTCTCGATAACTGAGAGTAAAATTTACAGGAAGTTGATAAACTTGGATCGGAATAAGGGTGCAGGCCCTGACGCTATTCCTCCTTGTTTCATTCGAGACTGTGCCAAGGCCCTGGTGGTACCCCTTCACATTATATTTAATACCTCTCTATCATCGGGTGTATTTCCTGCAAGGTGGAAACTAGCTCACATAGTCCCAATTCATAAGGCTGGAGACATTTCTGACTGCAGTAATTATAGACCAATTAGCATATTATCTACTTTCGCAAAAGTGTTTGAGTCTCTGGTGTATGACCAGTTGTATTATCATATTCAACCGTTTATACGTCCGGAACAACATGGATTTGTGAAGGGAAAATCGACTGTCAGCAATCTACTTGAATATACGAGCTATATCTCTGAAGCTTTTAACGATCATGTACAGGTAGACTGTGTCTATACTGACTTCAGGAAGGCCTTTGATCGAGTCAATCACAGAATGTTGCTTTGTAAGTTGGATACTTGTTGGGGGATTCATGGTAGCCTTTTGCGGTGGTTGGAATCGTACATAGTGAATCGGAGTCAAATTGTGACCCTCGGAAGCTACAACTCCGACAGGGTATCTATACCCTCAGGAGTCCCACAGGGATCTCACCTCGGTCCACTGTTCTTTATATTATACATTAACGACTTGATTCCTAAACTCTTGAACCACTCATTGTTATATGCGGACGATTTGAAAATTTTCTCTCGTGTTGGCAATGTTACAGACTGTAACCAGTTACAGTCTGATATCAACACTTTGCTGGAATGGTGTGCACTGAATGGCATGGATCTCAGCGTGAATAAATGTTCAGTTATTACATTCACACGTGCAAAAAATCCAATCACTTTTGAATACACCGCAAATGACCACATCTTGCAGCGTCTAGCGGAAGTACGAGACCTGGGTGTCATTTACGACTCCAAACTTTCTTTTAACGTACACTGTGCGGATATCTCCAGCAAATGTAGGAAAACTATGGGTTTCATATGTCGCATGTCTAAAGATTTTAGACATCAAAACAGTGCTATCACCCTATACAGGTCCCTTGTGCTTAGCAGACTTGAGTATGCGTCAATAGTCTGGAATCCTAAATATAAGGTACATACTGACCTGATTGAGTCGACTCAACGCCGTTTTGTGCGCTTCATGTCTCATAGGTATGGCTTAAAAAGGGAACTTCAGACGTATGCACAGCGTTCTGCTCATTTTGGGTTGCCGAATTTGGGAATTAGGCGGTCCTACCAGGATTTGGTATATTTGTTTAAAATTATGAATGGGATTCTTGCCACGAGCTTATTATCGCAGATTCACCTCAGGATCCCTACCAGATCTGTTAGACGCGAGATGTTTTTCTCTTTGCCAATTTGCAACAACAATGTATCGTCTCACAAACCTGTGATAAGGATGTGTCGCAAGTACAACGAGCTACTCTCGAGTGACATGGGCGTGCCTTTTATCCACAATACCTCGCTTCACAAATTTAAAAATATTATTAAGAAATTGTTATTTGGTCGGTCCGACAATGAGGACAATATTGAATAATGTATCTATTGTCTAATTGTATTCTTAATTCTCGTTATTATTACAATTTATCTCTAAATTTGTTCTGGATTATAATTAATTATAAATAAATACTAGTCGTTGCATGTCATGTTGTGTGCACATACTTGTGGAAGCATGGTCTGCCATTTACAGTTTTGTTATGTTACTCTGTTGTGTGTTGTGCTGTGTTTCTGTTTTGTGTACCTAATAAATAAATAAAAACATAACTGACATAAGAATCAATTTCCCAAAACAATTGAACATCAGAATCACAATCATTCAAAGTTCAATAACCTCCTTACCTAAATCCTAACGAAGCACACATCTCCAATATCTCCAATATTTTAAGTCATTGTTCATAGTGATTGATGCTTCCGATATTGCTTATCGTTCGTCCAATGAAAAATTATGTTCACCCTGAATATTGATTGTGTTTGGTAACTTTTCAAAATGGGAGGATCAGTTCTCTATGGGGGCTATTAATGGAGGCGTGACTTATCTGTTCAAGCTCTCATGAGCCTATTTTTCTTTTGATAGAAGACGATTTCAATCCATTAAAATATCTTTACTCTTTTAAATATCAGTTACATCATTAAAGTTATCCAGATTTAAGGCTCCGAATAGCGAAGAAGTCTCCTACATTATCATCGTACGGACATAATTATTTGTCGTCATTCATATTGTGACTACATTTTACATAATTATTTTATAACCGCCTTCAACCACCTCTTTTTTGAAGTCGGTTAAGTAATATACCAAAATAATTTCAGCCAATGCTGAGATCGTTACTAGTTTTAAGCTTTGCCAGGGACCTATGTTCATGAGAAGCATAACAGAAATCAACACGGCAACCATCATCCTTAAATAATCTGTACTTTTCCTTTTATAAATAAAACCAGCAAGATATCATTATGATGTAACAGTAAATAATAGCATTTTGTATTCAACGCCAGCTATTATGCATCACATTAATTAGCTGTAAGGTTACTGAGAACTGAGCACAAAGCGTTACTCTCCAGGTCTTGCTAAACTTGTTGACTAGCTGTGATAGCTAGCTTCACAGCGCGTGGTAAATTGTTGTAACTATTGCAAACTGTTTTGACATTCAAATAGTTTAGTTGATGCTTTAGTTAGTGAAGCTCTTGTTATAAATATTAACTTTGCTATTGTTTGATAGTCAGTTTTAACTTTTTTTAATGTTGCCCCACTCTAATGTTTTCGCCTGTATCGTGGGTGCGTTTAAAAATATACAAGTCCACATACATACATCACCTAAAACAACAATTTATGGATCACACAAAGCGTTGCTCCATGCGGGAATCGAAGCCGCTTCACAATGCGCTGCTGGCTGCACAGCCACCGCACCAAACATGTAGTCACTTTCCCTCTGTCCAAGTGTCTGTGTGTACCAAACTTCAAAATTCGTTTACTAACTAAAGTATGAAAACGTAATGTAGTGTACCTTTACATATTTCTGCATACTTTGTAACATAATTTCATTACTGATATACATAACGAATGGGCCGGCACGACCGGAGTGATACCACGGCCTCACAGAAAACTGACGTGAAACAACGCTTGCGTTGTGTTTCGTCGTGGGAGTGAGGTTACCGGAGGCCCAATACCCTAGTCCTCGTCTCAAGATTCCCTGAATCCTCCAAAATCCTCAAATTCCCAATTCCCAAAAAGCCGGTAACGCACTTGTAACGCCTTGGTGTTTCGAGTGGCCATGGGCGGCGCCGATTGCTTCCCATCAGGTGATCCGTCTGCTCGTTTACCGACTTATGCTATTAAAAAATTACTATATTATCATGAATACTCTGCATGATATCGTCATAGTTCCACCTGTGCAAATTAAATCCATTTCATTTGAATTTAGAAAAACCAAACAAGATAATATGTTACCAGAAATTCAAACATTCCATTTAGGTACACAACTATAACTCAAACAAAATAAGAATTAATCAAACAAAATCCCGAAAAAAATATCCGTTACATAATCGTAAATTAAATTAAGTTCCGAAAAATTCCGTTCACATTGAGAAAGGGTCCACTGCAGTATCAAATTTTACGCATCAGCTGTTGATGAAAGCATATAAATCATACCGGAGACTGGCTCTGGATCGGCTTTATTTTTTTTCCCTCGATATGAGACTGATAAATGTGTTTAAGGTATTAATTTCATATTTAGATAATACATACTCATATTATATCAGATTGGGTTTTTCTATATAGATTTAAATTACTCCTTATTTATGTATTTGTATTCAATAAATTATTTCATGAAACTGAAATCAAACTTCACTTGTCTAAAACGAGGAAAAGTTTTGTTGTATTTTTAAAATATTTGACAAAAAAATTTATATTGGGAAGTGTCATGATTCTTAGAAGTATTGAGGTAAATTATTTAAGTAGGTATATACTTGAATTTAGACAAATATAGGACGAATATCCACAGAATGCGAAAAACACACAAAAGGCATCTGGCTTTTTAAAAACAATGACAAAACATACCTAACATTTAACATTTAAAAAAAACTATTGAAAAATAAATATAATTTTATAAATAGTCAACTGGTATATACCTCTACAGTCAACCACATTGGTCTATCGATCAGTTCAAAGTTCTCTTCCTAAACGATGACGGATCTCAACCAATTCTGGTAGTAACTGACCCTGACGTAAATGTCAGGAGCACCAAGAGCACATGGGAAACCCCAGGAGACGATACCGAACTGATGACCATCGGAAGCGCGACGCAGAGCACTGCCAGAGTCACCCTGTAGGAAGACACAAGAATATATTCTGATTTTTTTCATTTTAAGCCATTCAATTATCCAATTGTGTTGAATAGACCTCATTAAAGTGTGGGAGAGCTATGCTTCGGCACAAACGGGCCGGCTCGACCGGAGTAATACCACGGCCGAGTAACGCACTTGTGAGCCTTGGTGTTTCCATCGACGGCGCCGATTGCTTACCATCAGATGTGATGCGTCAGCTCGTTAACCGGTATATGCTATAAAAAAATGTGCCTAGAGAAAAGAACCCTAATTTATATAATATACTCACATGGCAAACACCAAATCCAGTTGAATGATAGGCACAGACTTCGCATCGAGGATCAACAGGAGGAGAGTTTAAACTATTCAACGCAATAGCAGCACGAGCGACGTGGATCATGCAGTCTGCACCGTCTAAAGTGCTGGTTCTGAGTTCCAGCAATTGATGAGAAATAGCACCACCAGCCTGGAATATTGGAGAAATGATATTGTAAAAAAGGAAAGCCACTGTCGAAGTATTAGTAGGTCAATAGTAGCGAAGCTTTATTGGCTCATTTCACAGAGTAAATACTTCAAAATTTAAAACAATCTCTTCTTACTCTATGTAACGTACACCAAGCTGTACGTGTTTATATTATAACTTTTGCCGGACAAACTAAATTAATTATTATGTTTTCGGCTTACTCACGGAATATTTGACGAGGAACTCTACTAATGTACTCAAGCCATACTAGAGGCTCATATTCATGAGCAGCATTCCGCGTCGTGGGTCACGGAATGCTACTCATGAATATTAGGCTGTTAGTTTACTTGACTAATCTCATTGAGTAATGCAGTGCTGTTTGTTTTCTCACCCTCACTCTGCCCCAACCAGCAACTATAGATGGAACTTCTCCACCAATGTAGTCATAAGTGAGAGGTACTGGTTGCACCAGGTTGCTAAGAGCTACGTTGATGGCGGTAATGAGAACACCGATGTCTTCCTTAATTGTTGGCCCGTACCAGTTCGGATGGGTGACATTGCGAGCCACAATGTAGTCGGTTCCGCCGTTCCAGAGGTTGGAGCCGATATTCAGACGGAATGAGCTGTGGAAACATGGGAAAGTACAAGTAATTTGATAGATTAGATAATATAAACATAAAAATTGGTTACATAACAACGTTACCTAACGAGAGCGCCTTCCCTAAATACAGCATCAATGCAGTGAGCAGCAGTGAGGACAGTGCGCTGGCTGATCAAAGAGGCTCCGCACTGAAAACTCCTCACAATTGCTCCAGAGGTCATTGCTACCATGTGAGGGTGGCCACCACTTGCTGACTGGGTACCACCGACGACACGAGCGTTGACGTCGGTTTGATCGAAAAAGATAGACAATTCATTTTCTTCGAAGAGGGCATCTTTGGGTGTTGGGAAGGCTTTGGAAAATATAATTAAATACAATGTTATAAAAACATTCAGATAAAAAAACGCAGAGTATTAAAAGATAAAGTACAACTCACCCAAGCTTCCAATCAGGAGGGTGATGAACACCAAAAGTCCCGTTTTGTAGTCCATGTTTTGCAACGTCCAATACGTGTTTGAGACGTAAATAATATCTTCTATTGATATATATTATAATCTACAATTATACTACAGTACATATTATAATCCTAGTTGACTGTTTATCAACATTTTATTAAGGTGATAACGTAAATGATATTACAATTTGGAGATGACTTGTTATTTTATCAAAATTTAGTTTCATGATAAAAATAATTAGTGATTAATAAGGTAAAAATATTATCAAATCACAAACAGCGGGCACTTGATGGCCTAGTTTGTGCCGGTCACCATTCTGGTGACAAGCACATTAAATATTATTGGCACTTAAGAATTATAACTATGCCTAGCTTATTTCTGCATTACATGGGACCTGTTACACAACTGTTCAAAGTAGTGTGCTGTATGTAATTATATGTAAGCATTTAATTAAAATTTTGTTGTTCGGAGGAATATTTCTTTTTATTTTGTAGGTTTTTTGGTAAAATGGACAGGGTAATAGATGTTCTAAAAAATTTGTCTTCGGCCGCCATTCATTCAAGATGGGGGCGCCCTTCTCGTCATTGAAGTTGCAAATAGCTCATACTCTAAAAATTTGTCTGAATCCCAGTGTAATCCTGGAATTTTATGGCATTTATCATTTCTTTTTTTGGGATTTTATTTTATTGTATAATAGAATTATTTCAAATTGTAGAGGTAAGTAAACATTCAAAGCTTTAAATTTCATTTAGTTCCATTCAATTTTAACGTTGCATTGTCGTTACATCATTTATAGTGTATCAATGAGACTGTAAATACATTTTATTATAAGAGTGACAATAGAGTTCCTTGCTCGTTCTTCTCCATTGGAAACTATACTTTGAAACGAGCGCCTAGCTTCACTTACAGGCAAACGGACGGACAATTAATTTTTTTATGTTTCAATAGTGTCTAATTAAGGATTAATTGAAATAAATTCTTTGACTTTGACATTAGCAGATACATAGGTGTTAAGCGATATGAATTTGTTTCTCTATATCCAATTAATGTTTATATCCACTAGTCTTTTGGACTTCACTTGTATAAACTAGGAAAAGTTACTTTGATACTTATTTCAATCATTTTAAGATAGCCATTTAGTTAGGAGTTGGCCAGATTATCAAATTATGTACCTAGTAAAACACATTTAAAAAAATGACCTTTTCAAATAAGACCAACAATTCAACAATTTTCACTTAACTTTACTTATAGGAGTAAACGATAAGTATTTATTGTTTATTTATATTAAACTTATAAAATATAACGTTCAAAAACCAGTTTAATAATATATGTATATATATCATTTTATAACACAGTTATAATTTGTAAAATCAATATGAAGTAACTACAAAGATATATTCCTAAACGATGACGGATCTCAGCCAGTTCTGGTAAGTGCTGACTCTGACGAACATGTCAGGAGCACCGACTGCACAAGCGAAGCCCCAGGATACGATACCGATTTGATGACCGTCAGAGGCACGACGGAGAGCACTTCCAGAGTCACCCTGCGGGAACATGTCTTGCACCTACCATTTACTCTTCTCTGCATCACCCAAAGGTCAGACTGGTAGAAAATGCCTGCGGCATTAAGTCCACCTTTTTGTACATTTTGTGCATGAAGCATTTTAAATAAAAAATAAAAACATGTAAATAAATAAAATTATTAACGTTAATTTTGCAAACAGGCTACATAAACATATATTCAGAGTTGAGCCATTCCTTCAAAGAAAAACATCCAATCATATATCAATTTCACCAGAATCAGTCCTTATTTACTTAATAAAACAAAATAATATTGGTAATACTTACATTGCATGTGCCCAATCCAGGAGTGGTTGGTGCAGATTTCAAACCGAGGGTCAATAATGGCTACACCGTAGCGAGACGTACCCTGCACGAGGTCAACACGAGTAACGTGCGTCATGCAGTCAGCACCGTCAAGAGTGCTGACCCTCAGTTCCAGGAGTTGCATGGAAATATGACTATCAGCCTGGAATTTGAAGGGAAAGTTAAATTTACAATGCAAGCTAAAGATCAAAGTTATATAACTAAGGCAATGTCAAAGTATATTACTCTCACCCTGACTCTGCCCCAACCAGCCACTATAGATGGAACTCCTCCACCAATGTAGTCATAAGTAAGGGGCACTGGCTGCACCAGGTCGCTAAGAGTTACGTTGATGGCGGTGATGAGAACACCAATGTCTTGCTTGACTGTTGGCCTGTGCCAGTTTGGGTGAGTGACATTACGAGCCACAATGTAGTCGGTTCCGCCGTTCCAGAAGTTGGAGCCGATATTCAAACGGAGTGTGCTATATAGATTATTAAGAGTTATAAGTGGTATAAGTACTTAGATACTTTACATGATAAAGTTACTTCATAAAATTGGTGACACGATAACATTACCTTACAAGGGCGCCGTCTCTAAAAACAGCATCAATGCAGTGAGCAGCAGTTAGGACAGTACGTTGGCTAATCAGCGACGCTCCGCAGAGGAAACTCCTCAAAACAGCTCCAAAAGTCATTGCTACCATGTGAGGATGGCTGCCGATTGCTGCTGGAGAGCCACCGACGATACACTATGGGTGTACCGCAGGGCTCGATACTAGGTCCATTCTTATTTTTAGCGTACATAAATGACTTGCCCCATTTATTTAAAAATGAACCGCAGATGGTATTATTTGCTGATGACACTTCATTAGTTTTTAAAATTAATAGACGCACAAATAGTTATGACGACGTAAATAATGCCCTAATGCAAGTTCAAAATTGGTTTACATTAAATAACTTAGTACTAAACAATAAAAAGACAAAATGTATTAGATTTGTTTTGCCAAATGTTAAAAGCAACGAATGTGACATATTATTGAATGGTGAGAAATTAGAGTTTGTAAAAGAGACAACTTTCCTGGGAATTACTGTAGACGACAAATTGCAATGGGGTCCTCACATTATATCATTAGCGGGACGATTGAGCTCTGCAGCTTATGCTGTCTGGAAGATACGACAGTTAACTGACATTGACACGGCAAGACTGGTGTATTTCAGTTACTTTCATAGCATTATGTCGTATGGCATTTTGCTGTGGGGACACGCTGCTGACATTGAATCTATTTTTATCTTACAAAAGCGCGCCGTCAGAGCTATCTACAATCTAGGTCGTCGCGAATCTCTCAGAGAAAGGTTTAAGGAGATCAACATTATGACCGTTCCATGTCAATTTATCTATGAAAACATCATGTATGTTAGGAAAAACCTACAGTTATTTGGTAAAGTGTCTGACAGACACCACTATCAAACTAGACATGGGAATAGATTAAGTCAGCCAATTTCGAGATTAGCGAAAGTAAGTAAATCGTTCATGGGATTCTGTGTTAAATGTTATAATAAGATACCAGGCGATGTACAACAACTAAATGAATCCAAATTTAAATTATGTATAAAGAAAACTTTATGTAGACAAGCATATTACAAACTTAATGAATATATAGAGGATAAAAATGCTTGGATGCAGGCTAGTCCGGCTCCACAGGATAACTAAAAACACTGTTGTTTTAATGAAATCGTAAATAATACAGCTATATTGCTAAATTGTATATATTTTTTAAATTATATAACCAATGTAAATGTGAGAGCCCTGTAATTAACTTAATATTAAATTAGATTAATAGAAGTCATTTGTGTCAGCTTGGAGTTGTCATGCTCACTCAAAGGTTTCATTGGCGGTGGCGCGTGCAGTGGATCGCTCGATTCCCTACAATATGGTTGAGTTGGGCGGTGCTGGTGTACGTGTCATGTTCGTGAACGGGCGCCGTCAACTGGGACTGGTCAGCTCCAGACTGTATTATTGTTCTTAAGGTTATTTTCTTTATTGATCACTTTGACTGGATTTTGGTGTTACATTGTTCTCGCACAATCCAAACAGCAAAACTATGTAACTAGTAAATTGTATTGTGAACCTGATTGAAAAAGAGTAACCTCTGGAGTTTCTTGCTCGTTCTTCTCCATAGGAATCTACACCTTGGAATGAGCAAATAGCTTCACTTTTAATATTAATTTTATTTTGACGTTCAAAAGTGCCATTCTGGCCTAATTGAAATAAATGATTTTGACTTTGACTTTGACTTTGATACGTGCGTTGACATCGGTTTGGTCGAAGTCTCGGAGAAGGTGAAAACGTCATCATCTTTTTCGATGAAAACATCTTCGGGCATTGGAAAGGCTATCGAAAAAAAAAATCGAATTGAAATCATTGATCGTTAACAAGATAACTATGCAAAAATATAAAGTGGTAAAACTCACCCAAGCTTCCAATCAGAAGAGTGATGAAGACTAGAAGTACCTCTTTGTAGTCCATGTTTCACAACGCCCAAAACTTCTTTAAGGCGTAGACAAAATAAAATCATTCACTGATGTATATAATGTGTCATACTTATTATCTCTCTATCACCAATTTGAATTTGTGATAAAAAGTAATTAGCCATTAAAACAATATTTAATTAGATAAATATGTTGTCAAATCACCAACACAGCAGTTATTTGATAGCTCTGTACGTCAGGCATGTCATCATCAACAGCCTATAAATGCTCACTGCTGAGCAAAGCATCTTTTCACACGGAGAAGTTTGAGCATTAATCACCACGCTTGCTCAATGCGGTTTGGCGATTACAAACTTATAGTTAGAATTTATAAGCCCAGGTTTCCTCACAATGTTTTCCTTCGCCTTCAGTGGTGTCTAGACAATCTTAGAAAGTACATATAACTTAGAAAATGGCACATTGGTACTTGCCGTTGGTAGGTTTCGCACACTCTCATACATGAGAAGCAGGCGTTTTACCTTCGGGCCACCACCACAGTGCATGCACGTCAGGCATGTACGACTACCGTAAAATATTATTCATTTTCTTCAATTATCTCAATATAAATACTTAGTTATGGCAATACTTTAATAATAATGCCCGGTTTACGGCTACATTACAGTGGATGAGTCAATTGTAACCGGACCAATATGGCTATATACCGTACGATCCTTCATCACATTCAAGTTGCATACAAGTAGTCGTATATTGAGGTGTTTTACTACATGATTTTTTTTTATCAACCAGTCCTTTACATTGCAATTGTTTAAATAAAATAATTATTATTAATTTTAGAAATAGGAAAAAAGAATGAACCCCTTAAAATACACTAAAACTAATAGAGAAAATTAAATAACTTATAATAAAAGGAAAAATAAAGATAACAAAAACAAAGAAATATATCTAACTTAGGGCGTCGAAAAAGTTTTCCCCATCGCAATCGTTAAGAAAGGTGCCCAAACGACTGGCAGCATTGCCACGTTGGATGGCAATGCTTAACGTTTTATCAAGGTAGTAGCCAGCCTTTCGATCACTTGAAGTGTCAACCACCCTCTTTATAATATCTTTGTAAAGACGATGTGCACTTAGACACCAAGGCATATTTTATTATTAATCCATATATTCATTTAAAATTCTCTATAAATTACATTTTTAAATACTACTTACAAAATAAAAAAAAATATTTAAAAACATAAAAAGAGGAGCCGACCAGTAGCGGGAGCATGGTCCAAGCTACCGGTGGTTAGGGCTCCAGAGATAGAAACCTCCTCACGATACGTGCCATTTCTAGGAGAACTGCCTTCTGTATCAGGCCCTTGATCCATCCACCTAACGCCAGCGCCAGCCTCCTAAGATAGATGTCGAGGCTTTTAGGGATTAATCCATTGGCCGACACGACTATTGGCACAATGATAGCCGAATCTACACTCCACATGTCGACAACCTCGTAAGCTAAGTCTAGATATTTTATTTGTTTATCTTTCTCAGCTTTCACGAGGTTCTCGTCATGGGTAATGGTGACAACAATTATCATCGTGCGGCGTACTTGTCGGTCTATCACCACTATGTCAGGTTTATTGGCTACAATAGTCCTGTCAGTAATGATAGACCGGTCCCAGTACAATGTGATATGGTCATTTTCCAGAACTGGGTCGGGCACATTCTTGTAGTACGGTACCTTACACTCAACAAGTCGATAGTGTAAAGCAAGTTGCTGATGGATAATCTTGGCTACTTGATTATACCTATGCAAATATTCACTGTTAGCCAAACGACCACAACCAGAAATTATATGTCTAATGGATTCACCAGGACTATGACATTCCCGACATATGTCAACCGTCCCATTCTTAATTATATATTTCCGGTAGTTATTCGTAAGGATAACTTCGTCCATAATTGCACAGACAAGTCCTTCAGTTTCTCCAAAGAGATTACTGAATCGTAGCCAAGACACGGACGCTAGAAAATCTACACTGGGCCCATGAAGGGCCCGGAAGAAGCGTCCGTGGAGCTCCTTGCTATGCCATACCTCCTTGCGATCATTGACGCTCAGTACCACAGGTTTGCGGAAGTTCTCTTTTGCCAAGGATAGCGGAGTGAATCCATTATTATTATTAATATCATTATCATATATCAATCATAACTATAATTTAACCAAAAAAATATTTAAATTAGGAAACTTAGCTTTGCTGGTTGTTCTAAATATTTTAAAATGACCATTTGTGTAGGGCTGGGCAGAATATTCCTATTTACATCTAGTAAAACTTGTTTTGAAACTTATCTTTCTGAAATAAGACCGATTATTCAACAATTTTCACTTAAATTTATTTATTGACATAAATAGACAATAAATACTTAATATTGAATACAATAGTTCAACAACAAATTATAATATAATATTAAAAGGTATAATTTGAGCGTAGAACAAAGTTTTCTTCTCAAACAATGACGGATCTCAACCAATCCTGGTAAGAGCTGACTCTGACATACATGTCAGGAGCACCGAGTGCGCAATTGAAACCCCAGGATACGATACCGATTTGATGACCGTCAGAGGCACGACGAAGAGCACTGCCAGAGTCACCCTACGGGTACATATAAATAAATAAAATTATTGACGTTTATTTTGCAAACAGGCTACAGAAACTTATATTCAGAGTTAAGCCATTCCTTCATAAAAAAACATCCAACTATCTATCCAAACAGAATGAGTATTTATTTACAATTAAAAAAAATTCTAGGTAGTACTTACATTGCATGTGCCCAATGTAGGGGAGTGAAAGGCGCAGATTTCGAATCGAGTATCAATGGGTGGAGCATTACTCGAACCCAGGAGGATGCCAGCACGAGCAACGTGAATCATGCAGTCAGCACCGTCAAGAGTGCTGGTTCTCAGTTCCAGCAATTGACGAGAAATAGCACCACCAGCCTGGAATTTGGAGGAAATGTTATAGTTACACATCGAACGCAAGGTCAAAGTTATAAAACTAAGTCAAGGTCAAAAGATATTCATTTAGAAGTGCCAAAATAAAATGCTCTGCCTGTTAGTCAATTGGTCAACAGAAGTTAACTTGAGCAATCCTATTGGGGTTACGGTAATATTATTGTTTAGTAGTTGTATAATAGTATTATAGTATTATAGTAGTATCTCACCCTGACTCTGCCCCAACCAGCAACTATAGATGGAACTCCTCCAACAATGAAGTCATAAGTGAGAGGCACTGGTTGCACCAGGTTGCTAAGAGCTACGTTGATGGCGGTGATGAGAACACCGATGTCTTCCTTAATTGTTGGCCTGTACCAGTTCGGATGGGTGACATTGTGAGCCACAACGTAGTCGGTTCCGCCGTTCCAGAGGTTGGAGCCGATGTTCAGACGGAATGTGCTGGAGACAGAATTGAAAGGTATTCAGATAATTTAAATGATTAAGCAACTTTGTTGACACTATAACGTTACCTTACAAGGGCGCCGTCTCTGAAAACAGCATCGATGCAGTGAGCAGCAGTTAGGACAGTGCGTTGGCTGATGAGCGATGCTCCGCAGTGGAAACTCCTCACAACAGCTCCAGATGTCATTGCCACCATGTGAGGGTGGTCGCCGATTGCCGCCGGAGAGCCACCGACGATACGAGCGTTGACGTCGGTTTGGTCGAAGAAGATAGAAATGTCATCATCTACTTCGAAGAAAGCATTCTCGGGCGTTGGAAGGGCTATCGAAAAGCATATATTTACTCAATTTAAATTAATGATCATTAATAAGATATAGAGAAAATATATATAAAGTAGTACAACTCACCCAAGCTTCCAATCAGAAGGGTAATGAACACCAAAAGGCCCGCTTTGTAGTCCATGTTTCGCAACGCCCAATACGTGTTTGAGATATTGGCCAAAATAAAATTGTCAACTGGTAGCTATCTATAATCCTGCTTAATCAGTAAGATAATTAGCAATCGGTATTGATAGTGTATCATTACAAATGTATGTATCGTAGATAAAATGTGAACGACTATCTATCACCCTTAATCGGGCCGACCAAAAAAAAACTTTTCATGGTTAAAGTGTAAGTTCTTGTATTATGTTTGATAGCAGTGTACATACATATGTCCGGGATGATCTCAAAAATTACTGCATGGATCTACTTCAAATTTTGTATGATTATCACTGACAGATCGGGTCAACATATAAGCTAGGTGATATAACTTAATAGTCACAAAATTGTCAATAGCTTAATATTAGGTATCTATTAAGGTTTTAATGAATAATTATATTGAATAATTGTATTATATTGTATAGAACTTATGGTGCCGACTGCTAATCTATCAATAGGAGGGTAACCTATCAGAACTAATAATAGTTTTTGTTTGTTTTTAATTTTTTGAAGTCGGTTTTTAAACGCAGTTTTTATTTTATAATTTTTAGTATAAAGCTGCACAGACCCGTTCATCAATACAAGTTAATCAAGCAACACAAGATAGTTATAAAAACTGTTGAAGAGATTCCTCGACTGTTTCGGCCGACCCTCGGCTCCATCATTAGGTCGACTCCAGAACCTTATCAAATTTTAATGTTCAAATTTTTTTATTGAGTAACATAATAGTCGTATTAGGTATACGCCCCTTCAATTTTCGAAAGTTTCCCTTGGTTTTCCTAGGATTCCATCACCAAATCCTAACTTGATGAAAATCAAACAAAACAAAACGGTTCATAAAAGGCGGAGTAATTGGTGAACAAACAAAAAAAAAATTATCTGAATATAGTGCCTCCTCCTTTCTTTGAAATGGGTAAAAATTCGGTACAACGTAAGTTTCACACCTAGGAAACGAAGTGTGATAGTCTTTATTCCGAAAATCACACGGTAACGGGGATATGCGTTAAAATTCCGGCACTCTGTATCTTTTAAATCACTGAATCCATTTGATTGAAATCCATTTCATAGAATAGTTTTAATCATTGAAACCTCACGAGACGAGCTCTGTACGGGTTGAAACCTGATTGTTGGGATTGTTTATTTATTATAAATTCATTTCACAATAAGTATAATAAGTACTGAATGAAGTCTGACGACATTTTTTGTTACCGTGGAATGTCCCTTGGTAAAGTCTAATTCACTTACTTTACATGAATGACCTCAAGTTGTTTGCACCAAACAAGAAACAACTGATGGAACTACTGAATATAACTGAAAAATTTAGTAGTTCCATCAGAATAAAGTTTGGAGTAGACAAGTGTGCGGTCATGCATGTAAAGCGAGGAGGGATTGTGGAATCTGAGGGTCTAGAACTCTCAGATTTCACAAAGCTGAGATCACTCTCCGCATACGATACATACAAGTACCTGGGTATGTCAGAAGGATTAGGCATTAATGGACCGGACATGAAGCAATTGTTACAGGAGCGCTTCTTTGGCCGCCTAAAATAAGGTACGGAAACAAATTGCGAGCCTTTAACGGTTGGGTCATGCCAGTCCTAATGTATTCTTTTGGTATACTCAAGTGGACTCAGACTGAACTTGATACCCTGGATAGGCGAGTCCGATCACTGTTGACTGCAAATCGCCTGCATCACCCTCGTTCGTCGGTCATGAGGTTGTACATCCCGCTGAAGTGTGGTGTTCGAGGCTTATTAAATGCTAAGACCCTTCACAACCGTGAGGTGTGCAACCTCAGGGACTATTTCCTGAAAGTCAACGAGGGTATGCATCGAGAAGTAGCAGCGGTGGACAATGGATTCATTCCACTATCCTTGGCAAAAGAGAATTGGCGCAAACCTGTGGTACTGAGCGTCAATGATCGCAAGGAGGTATTGCATAGCAAGGAGCTCCACGGACGCTTCTTCCGGGCCCTTCATGGGCCCAGTATAGATTTTCTAGCGTTCGTGTCTTGGCTACGATTCAGTAATCTCTTTGGGGAAACTGAAGGATTTGTCTGGGCAATGATGCACGAAGTTATCCTTACGAATAACTACCGGAAATATATAATTAAGGATGGGACGGTTGACATATGTCGGACATGTCAAAGTCTTGGTGAATCGTGAATCGTGATGAAATGTGTACACCTTAAAATACACCAAAATTAAATGATGAAAATCAAAGGAAAAGGAAAGAAAACAAAGAAAAATGTCCAACTTATCATCGTGGGGACGTCGTCGTCTTCGGAGTCGTTATAATCGTGAGGAAGGGTGCCCAAAAGACTGGCAGTATTGCCACGTTAGATGGCAATGCTTAACCTTTGACCAAGGTTTTTAGCCAGCCTTTCGATCATCTGTAGTGTCAACCACCTTCTTTACAATATCTTTGTAAAGACAATGTGCAGTTAGACACCACGGCATATTTTATTATTAACTCGTCGAGTACCGGTTTTGTAGACACAATTATAGAACAATAGGTTGCGATCACCGGTGACCGCTTGGTGTTTGACAGTTTAATATAATTACCATACATCAATCATAACTAAAATATAACAAAAAAAATATTTAAATCAGGAAACTTAGCTTTGCTGGTTGTTCTAAATGATCGTTTGTGTAGGGCTGGGCAGAATATTCCTATTTATATCTAGTAAAACTGGTTTAGAAAGTTATCTTTCTGAAATAACACCGATTATTTAACAATATTCACTTAAATTTATTAATTGGCATAAATAGACAATAAATACTTAATATTTAATACAATAGTTCAACAACAAATTATAATATAATATTAAAAGGTATAATTTGTGCGTAGAATAAAGTTTTCTTCTCAAACAATGACGGATCTCAACCAATTTTGGTAAGAGCTGACTCTGACGTACATGTCAGGAGCACCGAGTGCGCAAATGAAGGCCCAGGATACGATACCGATTTGATGACCGTCAGAGGCACGACGGAGAGCACTGCCAGAGTCACCCTGCGGGTACGTATAAATAAATAAAATTATTGACGTTTATTTTGCAAACAGGCTACAGAAACTTATATTCAGAGTTAAGCCATTCCCTCATAAAAAAACACCCAACCATCTATCCAAACAGAATCAGTCTTTATTTACTTAATTAAAGAAAAATTCTAGGTAGTACTTACATTGCATACGCCCAATCCAGGGGAGTGGTAGGCGCAGATTTCGAACCGAGTATCAATGGGTGGAGCAGTACTCGAACCCAGGAGGATGCCAGCACGAGCAACGTGAATCATGCAGTCAGCACCGTCAAGAGTGCTGGTTCTCAGTTCCAGCAATTGACGAGAAATAGCACCACCAGCCTGGAATTTGAAGGAAATGTTATAGTTACACAGCGAACTCAAGGTCAAAGTTATAAAACTAAGTCAAGGTCAAAGGATATTACTTTAGAAGTGCCAAAATAAAATACTCTGCCTGTTCGTCAATTGATCAACAAAAGTTAACTTGAGCAATCCTATTGGGGTTACGGTAATATTATTGTTTAGAAGTTGTACCTCATAATAGTATTATAGTAGTATCTCACCCTGACTCTGCCCCAACCAGCAACTATAGATGGAACTCCTCCACCAATGAAGTCATAAGTGAGAGGTACTGGTTGCACCAGGTTGCTAAGAGCTACGTTGATGGCGGTGATGAGAACACCGATGTCTTCCTTAATTGTTGGCCTGTACCAGTTCGGATGGGTGACATTGCGAGCCACAACGTAGTCGGTTCCGCCGTTCCAGAGGTTGGAGCCGATGTTCAGACGGAATGTGCTATAGATAGCATTGAAAGGTGTAAGTATTCAGATAATTTAAATGATTAAGATACTTTATAGAGGTAGAATTGTTGAAACGATAACGTTACCTAAGAAGGGCGCCATCTCTAAAAACAGCATCAATGCAGTGAGCAGCAGTTAGGACAGTGCGTTGGCTGATGAGCGATGCTCCGCAGTGGAAACTCTTCACAACAGCTCCAGATGTCATTGCCACCATGTGAGGGTGGCCGCCGATTGCCGCCGGAGAGCCACCGACGATACGAGCGTTGACGTCGGTTTGGTCGAAGAAGATAGAAACGTCATCTTCGACTTCGAAGAAAGCATCCTCGGGCGTTGGAAGGGCTATCGAAAAGCATATATTTACTCAATTTAAATCATTGATCATAAATAAGATATAGAGAAAGTACATATAAAGTAGTACAACTCACCCAAGCTTCCAATCAGAAGGGTAATTAACACCAAAAGGCCCGCTTTGTAGTCCATGTTTCGCAACGCCCAATACGTATTTGAGGTATTGGCCAAAATAAAATTACCAACTACCTCTATAATCCGGCTTAATTAGTAAGATAATTACCAATCGGTATTGATAGTGTATCATTACAAATGTCCCAATCGGGCCGAACAAAAAAAAATTTTTCATGGTTAAAGTGTAAGTTCTTGTATTATACATATTAGATAGCAATGTAAATAAAAAACAATATAAATTACTGAAACTGAAAAGAAAAGGATTTTTTTGTGTGGGATATTATTTCCCTTTGCCCGATTACGTCAATACATTTTAATAGGCTAGAACATGTTGGGAAAATAATTCCCTGAGCTCGATTAAGGGACAACATTTTTTGTGATACACGCACGTACAGTAAGTACATTTACCTAACTACTGCAACTACTGTTGGTGCGGTGGCTGGGCAACCGGCTGCCACACTTCGTGTCACCGATCTGATTCCCGCACGGAACAACCATTTGTGTGGTCCACAAATTGTTGTTCCGGGTCTGGGTGTTATGTATATGTGAACTGTTTGTAAAAGCACCGACGACACAGGAGAAAATCTTAATGTAGGGCAAAGTTTAAAAAAATAAAACTATCTTGGATCTTGTAAAAATTAATAGTAGATATGTCATTGGAAGAGAACCTCAAATTTATGTTATAAGCATAAGGATTACCGTCCACTTCCGTCGGTTATTTAATATTAATTCTCATTGAAATTATCAACGTTAATCTGGCTGCTTAGAAGTGACAAGCTATATGGATTGCTGTTAATAAAGTAATCACATTGCCATAACCTGAATCTAGTTTAAATACTTATATATGTTAGGAAATTTGTTTAAAGGACTTTATTAAAATGAAAGGCTAGATTAAGGTCAACCTTTGCTAAGGTTGACCTTAATTTAGCCTTTTATAAGTGCACTTAATGTTCATTTATTTTCATAGACATTTTAGCCTATTTTACACCAAGGATAAAGAAAACTAGATAAGATACTGACGTCACTTTAATAATAACAATCCTCATATCTGTCTGAAATCTAAATGTGTCTGTAGATTGCAATACAGCAAATATTTTTATTTACTACTGACTTAAAAATGTAGGTGAGTTTTTAATACCTATTGCTTGAAAAACCACCATTCATCGCTCACCGAAGAAATACAAAACAAAAGATACAATATTGAACTGACATCGTATGCGGGAATGGACTGCTTGCGATATCCATTAACCTGTACATTGTATATCTGTGGTTCCAACCGTTTAAAATATCAACCTCTTTGTATGAGTACAATTTATCTTATTACAAAGAACAAAAGACTACGATGTTTTGTTATTCGATTGTGAACGTTGTAGAGACGTGTTTACGTTTCTTTTTCATTACAAAGGCATGTTTTGATTGTTGCTGAAATCAAAGGATGCTCACAAACAGGGTTGGGAGTTGGATATTTTGTTTGAACAGTAGTTTTTTTGAGTATTTCTACGCATGTTTTGAAAGGAACTTATTTATTACGGAACTTAACTCGTTGAGTACCGTCATTATAGACACAATTAAAGAACAATAGGTTGCAGTCACCGGTGACCGCTCGGTATATGACAGTTTAAATAGGCTATAAATATAGACTGCCTAGTAAGCCGAGTGCTCGCAAGTGCGACTGCTGGGCAAGAGGTCTCGGATTCGATTCCCGGGACGGGCAAAAGTATTACTTAGTAAGTACTGGGTTTTTCTCAGTAGTAGCACGGAGTCTGGAATTGTGCCCGGTATATGGCAAAAGGCTCACCCTCTGTTACATGGGACTCATAACATAAATAGTGAAAAGTGGGTGCTACAATTGTACAGTGTATTAAGTGCCGTAATGTGCACCTCTGCCTACCCCTTCAGGGATAAAAGACATGATGTTATGTTATGTTAAACAGACGTAATTTTGTTTGTATGTCACTTTTTATTAATTTATAGCCTAACTGAACGCACTTGCAGCCATTTCATTCCATGGTGTTACAGATGTTCACGGCCATTACTAATGGTATACCATCAGGCAATCCATCTGCTCATTTGCCTTCTTTATTAATTTATAATAAGGAACATCTTTTTCTTAAAACTATGAAGGTCGTATTGGCTGACAAATATACCACAGTATTAAGTGCATAAACAGCATAAAAATAACAAGTAGTAAGTAGTTACCTATCTTGATTTGGTTGCCAAGATGCTAGAATGCAGAACGTAAGCTCAGCACTCATTGTGCCAACAGTCGTTGCTGTCTATTCAATATGTCCTTATTGCCAAAAGGTCAACTAAAGAGACTCCTCACGGCCAAAGAGTATTGACCTTACTTTTTTTTTATACTACGACGGTGGCAAAGAAGCACACGGCCCACCTGATGGTAAGCGGTTACCGTGGCCTATGTACGTCTGCAACACTCGGGGCATTACATGCGTCTTGCCGACCCTTAAGGAACCTATTCACTCCCTTCTTGAAGAACCCCATGTTGTAGCCCAATGGGAGAACCTCAGCAGGGTGTGTGATCTTACTACTTCCAAATCATCCTGCTACTTGAAAACTTTATCTACTTTACTTCAACTTGGTACTACAAGGAAAAATATTTCTTTTTCATAAATCTTGCCACTGCAGTTTTCATAAAGTTATAGAACATAACATACATAACATCACGCCTTTTATCCCCGAAGGGGTAGGCAGAGGTGCACATTCTACCACAGTACAATGTAACACCCACTTTTCACTAGTTGTTATGAGTCCCATGTAATAGGGGGTGAGCCTATTGCTATATACCGGGCACATTTCCAGCTTTTTATTATAGTTATTTAGTTATAGAACTAAAAACGAAATTCAAATCTTGTTATATAAAGCGGAAGAGTTTGTTTCTTTGTTTGTTTGTTTGAACGCGCTAATCTCCGTAACTACAAGTCTGATTTGAATAATTATTTTTGTGTTGGATAGTGCATTTATCGTGAGGAAGGATAGGCTATTAAACATCACGCTACGACCAATAGGAGCTGAGCAGAGCGTGTGAAACCGCGCGAAAGTAGCTATTTGTTTGTTGTTGGATACTAAAAAATAAACTACATTTTTTTTTCAAAGACAGGTGAACTCAATGTCCTATCAATCAAACATGCAATATATTTTTGCAAAAATTGTGCTAACGACGAGGCTTCTTACTAAGATATTCCATTTGATTCTATAAGTGCTTTTTAATTTTAATTGATATTACACATTTCAGTTTAATTAACGTCGTTATGACTAGAAATGCCAATCGTGGATTTTTCTCATCGATTTAGAAATATCAAAATCATAAAGCCATTAAATAAAAATTGTAAGTACCACCCAGGATATATGAGTAATTATATGATATGATTTAACTAATATAACACAAAATAAATTATTTAATAAGTTGGTACTAACTATATCAATAATCTATACATATAATAAAATCGTAGAATATAAAAAAAATACATAATAATCTACAATCGATACCGAAGCCAAAAATATGTTTTTAGAATTTTTGTCTGTTTGTCTGTATACATAATATGTCCGGGATGATCTCAAAAAGTATTGCATGGATTTACTTCAAATTTTGCATGAATATTATTTACAAGTCGGGTCAACATATAGGCTACATATTATTTATTTATTCTTTTATTTACAAAATTTTATCATGGCACATAAGGCGAACTTAATGCCATATGGCATTCTCTACCAGTCAACCTTAAGATTTAAATAAAAAATCGGCAAAAAATAAGGTACGGAGAATAAACAGCAAAGAGAGAGAGAGAGAGAGAGAGAGAAAAAAGGTTACCTTTATATTATCACGCTATCATCTACGGGGGAAAATCAATTCTGACGACATACGTTACCTACCGTAGAATATTCCCATGATAAAGACTAATATTCAAAAGCCTAAACTTTGTCAGAAAACATTCTACGCGAAAGAAGCCGCGAGCAACAGCTAGTATTATATACATATAAATAGTATCTTTCATAATGATGTTTTTCTTAACATTAATATGCTATGCTAGGAACACTAGCTAAGTGCTGAAAGTGAAGGTAGTAATTATATTTGTTGGCGTCTAGGCTCCATCGAGGCTCTGCGTAGAGACCATTATTACCTGAAATATTATCCACTCCCCTTTAGAGCTTTTAAACTTTACCTATTTTTCTAACTATTGAGTTAAAGTAATTGTGTTATCTATTTTTATAAAATTTTGTCATAGGTTTTTATTTTATACGTTTTTTTTTATGAAATAGGTCGATGAACGAGTAGACGGATCACCTCATGGTAAGCAATTAGCGTTGCCTATATAGACACCCAGAACACCATAGGCGTTGCGTTGCCGGCTTTTTGGGAGTTAGGAATTTGAGAATTGTTGGGGGATTCAGGGATTTGGAAGATTGGAGAAGGAGGTAATTGGTATGGAGGTGATTTTCTCTGAAGGAAATGGAATATTTTTTGTGGCAATTTTTGATTCTAAAACAAGTGTTATTGGAATTACTTTCCCATAACGTCGACTGAGACTGGTCAGCTCAAGACTGCATTATTTATTGTTTATCCTCAAGGTTATTTTCTTTTTCAATCTTTTGACTGGATTTTGGTGTTGCATTTTTCTCACACAATTGCACCAATAAAACTATGTAACTAGAGAATTGTATTGTGAACCTGAGTGAAAAAGATGGAGTTCCTTGCTCGTTCTTCCATAGGATTCTACGCCTTAGAATGTGCAATGTGCAAATATCTTAACTTTTAATTTTTTTTGTTGACGTTCAAAAGTGTCTTTCTGGTCTAATTGAAATAAATTATTTTGACTTTTTGACTTGTTCAGTCATCTAACCCAGATCTTTCAGAGTTCAGCACTGTTTGGAATTCCCCAAAAATCGTAAGGAAATTCGTACGCGTGACGATACATCGTGAGCACGTTAAACATCTATTTTATGAACTCCATATTCCTACATACATTAACTAATAAACTTTGCTCAATAGAATCCTAGACTCGAAGGAACCACACAAAATATTAGGTTATAATTAATATAATACTGCCTGGCTCATTGGCCGAGTGGTCGTAAGTGTGACTGCCGGGCAATGGGTCTCGGGTTCTATTCCCGGGTCGGGCAAAGTATTTACTGGGTTTTTAAAAATCTCAGTAGTGGCACGGAGTCTGGAAATGTGCACGGTATATGGCAATAGGCTCACCCATAAATAGTGAAAAGTGGGTGTTACATTGTACAGTGGCATAATGTGCACCTCTGCCTACCCCTTCAGGGTAAAAGGCGTGATGTTATGTTATAAATATAATATGAATAAATTACTATTCCAGTAACGGTTTCAAGTATAAATTCCTACTCTACTTGATGTATTCAATTCATACTGCCTAAGACAATTATGTAGATTGTACCAGTGTGCCTAGTCTGTGCGCGTCTAGCATCTCAGTCTATCTGATTGAATTTACCTCAAGCCTGGCTTGCAACGTGACACGAAATATCCTATTTATAGCATCGTGTAACTGGTTGTTGCACGTTACAGTTGGGCGTTGATTAAGCAACTGTTACTGTTATTTCAACTGAGAGTTCTAATACGTAACATAACATCACGCCTATTCCTGAAGGGGTAGGCAGAGGTGAACATTACAGCACTTAATGCCACACTATACAATGTAACATCCACTTTTCACAATTCATGTTATGAATCCCATGTAATAGGGAGTGAGTGTATTGCCATATACCGGGCACAATTCTACACTTCGTGCTACTACTGAGAATTTTTTAAAAACCCATTATTACTTTGCCCGACCCAGGAATCGTACCCGAGACCCCTTGCCCGGCAGTCGCACGAGCAGCCACTTGACCAACGAGGCAGTCTAATACTAATACTAATACTCATTTTCACGAATCTCTCCTCAATTTTAAGGAAACCCTAAGAAGATAGGTGATATTTAACGATATTTTCATTTTTACTAGGCTATAAGTGACACCTAATACTACAGTAAAAGTAGTACCTAACTATTAGCTAAGAGATGATTTAGGGTTTTTGATGAAAATGGCAATGAGTATGGGTGGATAGTTTAGTTTGCAAAAAATAGGTTTGTTTAAAGGATTTAGGAAAAAGGTAAAGGATTTACATATCTTCTTTGTAGTAAGTTAAGTCTTTTGGGATAAAGTCAAAGTCAAAGTCAGTTTATTTTATCTTGGCAGTGGATTATAAACTCTGTTATTAATAAGAGGAAGTCCTAATATGAATAACTGACTACTTAATTAGACCAGAGCTTAGGGAGCTGATTTAAAAATTTTAATGTCTCTATTAACACCTTGTCTAGATATATGTGTTAGAAGGAACGGATACGTGCAGTAGAAGGAACGGGGTGGTTTTTAGTCAGTAAGAGTCTGACACTCCCGCCCGCCTCACCCAGGCGGGAGCAGTCATTCGATGATTTTACCCTCTAAAAAGAAAGACAATAAACTATAAAAACCTCTTCAAGCTCCAAAGTAAGCATGGGCAGAGAACAACCAAGATAAGAAGACAAAATAATACACAAAATAAAATGAAATAATGATATCATTAAAGCAAACGCGAAAATATTACACGAAACACTGATTAAAATATAATCCAGATCAGATAAACATACAAACAGACATACACTACCTACTCGTACAGTCATCCTCATTAACCTGTGTTTTTGAGCAAATAACTCTTTAATCTCGTTTGTAAATGTACAGTCGTTTTAAAGTTCGTTAACGAGAAAGCGAGTTAAATATTGTTACTATGTATGTAGGTAGTTCACATGATTCACATAAAGGGTTGAGTAGCTGAAACAAATGCTGTAATAATTCGTTTAGTCAAACTAGAACAAGAAGGTAAGGATAATATCTCTAGGTCACCCAAAGTTTTATCATGATATTTAGAAATCTAACAAATCAAATCGACTGCCTCGTTGGCCGAGTGGTCGCAGGTGCGACTGCCGGGCAAGGGGTTTCGGGTTCCATTCCCGGGTCCGGCAAAGTAGTAATGGGTTTTAAAAAAAATCTCAGTAGGAGCACGGAGTCTGGGATTGTACCCGGTATATGGCAATAGACTCACCCCTATGACATGGGACTCATAACATAAATAGTGAAAAGTGGGTTTTACTTCTATGTGCACCTCTGCCTACCCCTTCGGGGATAAATGGCGTGATGTTATGTATGTATGTAAAACAACCTGTGTATATTGTGTACAGGTACATATGGAGTGCCTGTGTACCTGACAAATTAGTTGCTAAACTGTTGATTAGTATCTATGCAAATATCACTTCGCTGTGACAGGTGAAGCGGGAAATTATAGGGGATCATGAATATACTGCAACCGTGATGATTTTAGTACATTTTAGTCGAAATACATCTAGTTGGCATATTTATGATGAGCTGGTATTTAACGATATTTTAAAAATATATTTTTTCATTCTAAAGCTTCAGCTTCGTTGCGATATTCAAAAAGCAAATGATGCGTGCAGGATTATAGTTATTTTTTTCTTTTAGTATTTTACCGATGTAAATAAAATCAGGGGCCAGCCCAACATCGCAAACAGGATTTTTAAAGCTAATAACCGTAATATTACTTTACTCAATCCAGCAAACAAAAATCCTAAGCCATGCTTCGGCATGAATGAGCCGGCTCGACCGAAGCGATAGCAAGGCCTCACAGAAAACCGACGTGAAACAACGCTTGCGTTGTGTTTCGTAGTGTGAGTGAAGTTATCGGAGGCCCAAGTACCCTATTCTCCAATCTCTCTGGATCTCACTTTTACAATAATCACACAAAAATATTTCACTTTTAGAATAATCACACAAAATGTAAAGTAATACACCTCAAAAACTATTTCGACGGCATAGTCGGTGCGATGGCTGAGCAACCGGCTGCCGCATAACGTGTCGCGGGTTCGATTCCCGCTCGGAGCAACTCTTTGTGTGATCCACAAATTATTGTTTCGGGTCTAGGTGTCATGTTTATATGAACTTGTATATTTGCAAACGCACCCACGACACTGGAGACAATTCTAGTGTGGGGCAACGTTTACAAAAAAAATCCTCTATATATTCTATACCTACACCTATCTTGATGACCGTAATGATGATGTCCATTCCATCCTTCTAAGTCATTTAGCCCTGTAGTGAAGAAAATGGCGTCATCAATCTTGATAGCAAGCTGTCAGATGTCCCGTATCTAGGAAATGATAACATGATCTTGGGTGAGGAATAGGCCTAGCGATGGTGATTGATCCAATATTGATGGGGGGATGTGTACCTAATGTTCTAATGTTGAAAGGCGGTTGGTATATTTTGGATTGTGTGTTTTTAAAATGTAGTTTAGTGTTAAGAAGTGGAGTGTCTGCCTTGTTGGCCGAGTAGTCGCAAGTGCGACTGCCGGGCAAGGGGTCTCGGGTTCGATTCCCGGGTCGGGCAAAGTATTACTGGGTTTTTTAAATTCTCAGTAGTAGCACGGAGTCTGGAAATGTGCCCGGTATATGGCAATAGGCTCACCCCCTATTACATGGGACTCATAACAACTAGTGAAAAGTGGGTGTTACATTGTACTGTGGTAGAATGTGCACCTCTGCCTACCCCTTCGGGGATAAAAGGCGTGATGTTAAGTGGAGTGAAGGAGGTGTGTGTTATGATTAATTAAAATACTTTTATAGTAGTATAACATTGTAACATCACGTTCTTTTCCTCGAAGGGTTAGGTAGAGGTGAACAATGTACAATACGGCATCTAATGCTACTGTACAATGTTACACCCACTTTTCCATGTTTATGTTATGAGTCCCATGTACTCACATTATTGCCTCGTTGTCCGAGTGGTCGCGAGTGTGACTGCTGACAAGGGGTCTCGGGTTTGATTCCCGGATCGGGCAAAGTATTACTGGTTTTTTTTTAAATTCTTAGTTGTAGCATGGAGTTTGGAATTGTGCCCGGTATATGGGGTTGTGCCTATTGCCATATACCGTGCACAATTCCAGATTCCGTGCTATTACTGAGAATTTTATTTTTGAAAAACTCAGTGATACTTTGCCCGACTCGGGAATTGAACCCGAGAATCCTTGCCCGGCAGTCGCACTTGCGACCACTCCACCAACGTGGTAGTCACTTGGCACGTATTAAAATATATATTTACTGATACGTTCAATATTAACTGTATATACATAATATATATACCGTTAGCTAATATGGTTTAAGCTGTATATTACCGCGTTAACCACGACTCACTGAACGCTGTTTACCGACTGCATTAGAGGTTAGTAGTGTGTGTTGCCAAATAACTACGGTACGATTAACTGAAATTGTCTTTTGGTGATCATGTTCAATATTATTCAGATTTATTTTTTTTAAAGCATCGTTTGTGAATGATTTAAAAGTGTAATACGTTTGAACCTCATACCACTTGGTTAGGTTCAGTGTTATTAGGTTATTGAGAGTTCAAGTTCAAGGTTAAGGTCAAATCTTATACTATTATATAAAGCAAAAGAGTTTGATTTTTGTTTTTTTGTTTGAACGCGCTAATCTCCGTAACTACAAGTCTGATTTGAATAATTATTTTTGTGTTGGATAGCGCATTTATCGAGGTTGGCTATAGGCTATAAAACATCACGCTACGACCAAACGGAGCTGAACAGAACGTGTGAAACCGCGCGGAAGTAGCTAGTTTATTTCATAAAATTAATAAGCACTTTGATAGGTTTCTGATGTTAACTTACATGCAAATAGCGATGTTGTAATTATTGTATACTAGCCTCTGCCGGCGGTTTCACCCGCATTCCCGAGAGATTAAAATGTAGCCTATGTGTTATTCTATACCATAATCTATGCCTGTTCTAAATTTCAATCGGATCCCTTTAGTCGTTTTGACGTTAATGAGTAATAAACATACATACAAACTTTCCCATTTATATTATTAAATAGGATTACCAACAAATGTTTGATTACTACGGAATAAATATGATATATCATTCGTTAACAAATAGGTATATAATAAAAAAAATTGACATCTAGCCTTTTGAACAGATACGGAGCCGCGGAAGGCCTAACGGGTTGCCGGAGCTCCGTCTCGAAAAGTAGTAGTAGGAACGGGGTGGTTTTTAGCCAGTAAGAGTCTGACACTCCCTCTCACCTCACTCGGGCGGGAGTAGTCATTCGATGATTTTTGCCCCTCAATATATAAGCCTTTTGAACACATCTACGCATTATGTTATTGACGTAATAGTATGTCATCTCATTAAGTTTACGGAACTACAGAATAAACATCGCTTTATTTCACACAATTACCACAAAGTTTAATAATAATAGCTAGTATGTTAGTCTGTTCATGTGCACACTCCGTTGGTACACCGCAAACCACAGGTATTCTATTAAAATCCGACATTAGTTTCATTCGATCCGTTTACGAATGTTTTCCTAACTAATGCGTTTTCTATATTTACTAGTTTGCTACTAGAAATATATTTTATTCAAGTCTAACTTTTACCTAAACACTTTTAAGTGTTATTGTGTGATACTTTATTTGTTTGTCTTTCTTTTACGTCATATTGGAGGGTTTTATAGTATGATTTTTGTGTCGACTCTATTGTAATAGTCAACGTTTTTTTTTATATTAACAACGCTGATGGCGGTGCAGACTGATATAATTTGCTAAATTTATTAAACAGCGACAACTAATTGTAATCCCTTTATCGATTTCTGCCTGGTTGCTTTAAGGTAATTATCTAATTTACCTACTACCTGCATTTGCCTGATTGTATAATCATTTGTAATTGTTACTCAAAATTTATTTATTATTTTCGTATTATTGTTCAGTTCATTATTTCATGTTATATGGCTGCACTGTGTCAGAACTATGATGCGAGAACTAAATAGTCTAAACCTTTTCCACAGGCTGTGCCTAGTTTAGTTTGGGTTTGCTCTTCCATGTCTCCATGTAATGTAACTTGTGTATGCAAATAAATAAATCTGAATTTTAAAATTTAGCCTCGTATATTACCAGCTTACTTCTTACATAAACTTTTAAACTGAACAAAAAGCAGAGCATTTACTAATCTCAATATTTAAATGCAATCCGTATTTCAGTTTAGATTTCAAGTGATAACCTAATAGCCGCGGAAGGCCTAACGGGTTACCGGGCTCCGGCTCGAAGAGCAGGATATGAACGGTTTTAGTCAGTAAGAGTCTGATTAGTATTAGGATGATTCTCCCCCCTCAATAAAGGGATCACCTAATACATGAACCTAAAATCAAACTTAGCAGCCTCTTAACCCCAAACAAAACCATTGAATCCATCAGTGTATCATGAATTAATTCATCTCAATTCAACTCAACAAACAAACTTACAACAAAGGCGAGGTCTATAGGAAATTAGAAGATAATTATACGTATTTGAACTACCATTTCAGTATTGGTTTCCAATTTGCGGGCTGTACAGTTGACCACAAATCCTGGAGCACCCTGTACAAAACGGTAGGTAACTAATTACGAATGGTGACGTGTCATTGCACCCTAAAACCAGCCTTTGGTGTGGCCTAAGTGAAAGCGTGTGACGGGGTAGCGTGGCTGAGAAATTGTAAGCAACAATATACAGATTAGCCAGTAGTGTTTTAAACCTGTATTTAAATACATAGGGCATGATTCAGACTATAATTCAGATTTAAGATTATTTACTTGCAGGCTTATTGCAAAATCATAGTTTTTCTTTGGATAGAGGACGGTTATTCATTTTTATAATAAAACCTACTGTCCGATTAGTCTAATTTGGAGGTCGATGGGTCAAGGCTGCTTTGTTTCTGGCATGCCTTCCTTTAAAGTTGAGTAATTAAACTAAATAGGATATAAATGACTTCTCGATTAAAATAAATTTAAGTATGGGAGAGCCATCCTTTGGCACGAGTGGGCCGGCTCGACCAATTTGATACCACAGAAAACCGACGTGAAACAGCTTGCGTTGTGTTTCGTCGTGTATGCGAGATTATCACTTACCCAATCTCCCCAATCCCTGAATCCCCTACAATCCTTAAATCCATAATCACCAAAAGACCGGTAACGCACTTGTAATGCCTCTGCTGTTCCGAATATCCATGGGCGCTGATTACTTACCATCAGGTAATTTTTCTGCTCGTTTACAGGATTATCTCAAACAAAATTAAAAACCTTGGGTAACTGTCCTCAACAATCCATCTAGATACAATTCGCTATCACTCGAACCCTACACTTAATGAATTAAACCGCAAACATACAAATCACTATTCTGATTTCAATTCTAGTTGATACGTATAATTGCTATAAAAGGGGTTACTGGGATACATTTGAAACCTTTTGCTCTATTATTTCAAATGCGTGACTAATTAATGGGCTGGTAATCCTTGTTGTGAATATTATTTTGTCTACTCAGACATACCACAGCGGCAATGAGGTAAATTTTCAAAATAGCAAAAGTAACTGTATGCTTGGCGCGGTGACTGGGAAACCGGCTGCCGCGCAACTTGTAGCAGGTTGGATGCTCGCACGGTGTCGCAACTCTTTATATGATCCACAAATTGTGGTTTCAGGTCTGCGTGTCATGTGTCTGTGAACTTGTATGTTCGTAAACGCACCCACGATACAGGAGAAAATTCTAAAAAAAAGTAGAATGGGACAATGTTTTTTATAAAAAATAAAACGACAAAAATGACGAAAAAGTCGAACTAATTTGCTTTTGTGACGTTTAGTACTATCTCATCAAATCAGGTTTCTAGTAATTTTAGCTCTTGTCATCGCCGGTGTACCACCTGTTCTGGAACCAAAGGGTTTGGCACGCGACGATGGTAAGTGACCCGACGGTATGTCCATTATGCCCTGGAAGCTGGAAAGGTCTTTGGTGTGGGATGCAACCTGCGTCGACACCCTTGCACCTTCTCATCTTCCAGTAACGGCGAGTTGTGCTGGTTCGGCTGCTGCCTCTGCAGAAAACCTCAAGCGGCGCAAGTATAACAACCTTGCTGGTAGTTATATCTTTGAGCCGTTTGGGGTTGAGACACTAGGTCCGTGGGGTCCGAATGCGCTTAAATTGTGCAAAAACATTTCGAAACGCCTGGTCGACACATCTCGTGACCAGAGGGCTGGTCTTTTTCTCGGTCAGAGGTTAAGCATTGCCATACAACGTGGCAATGCTGCCAGCCTTCTGGGTACTTTCCCCACTGACGTCGATGCGGACGAGTTTTTTGATGCTTTACAAATAGTTTGTTTTTCCTATAATTAATTTTAATCTTAAGTTGTATATATTTAATTTAGTAATATTTAGTTTTAATTTTATTTAAGTTTTTTATTGAAATAAACAATTTCCATTTTTGATTTAATTAGATTTTTGAGATCGGCAATCGAAACATGCAGTAATAACTAATAAATTGGAACGTATCGTTATTTTTTATTAGAACCTAATGAATGCCAAACACATAAAAACCGCCTTATTTTGCAGATTAAAAATGTCACCAGCTCTAAAACGTGTTCAATATTCGCCAAGTTAGCTTATACTATCACTTTAACTATCGTCAACGACAGCAGTTGCCCCCTATTAACACCTGTATGCCTGAACGCATGCATATAACCATTAAAATCAATGGGTACTTCAAAACAATAGGGCTAGAGAACATTGTTTGTAAATCTCTATGTAGGATATGGTAGTAGTTTGTAAGTTCAATATAGTTTGTTATGACATAGGTCACGTAAGAGCGAGCCAATGAACGTTTTAGCATAGGTAGTAAGTTTTTAGAGACACTAAATTAATTAAAAATCGCGGGTTACACACGTAAATATACTGAAAAGCTCTACTAGTTTCGAATCACAAAGGGGTTCTTTCTTCTTCTCCTTCATGAGCAGCGGCGATGAATAGGCTGCGCGACATCGCGAGCTTTTCTCAGTATGTTCACGTGGGTAACCTAAAGTAAAGTAAAGTAGTAAGGTTTTTGAATTAACTAATTTTTTTTATTTTTTTTTATTTTGTTCACAAAACTGAATACAATCAACGTTACATATAAAATACCGCAACAAACTTAATTAAGATTATATCCTACTAGATGTGAACACGGCATGCATAATAGAAAAATCTTACATTACTAAATGGAAACAAAAACTTTAGTTCAAAATGTGTAAAAAGATCTTAACTTCTTCTTGAAAGAGGCAAGAGAATCGAGACGGAAGACATCAATGTCTTTACAAATGTTATTAGAATAACAACACATACGGTACATGGGCGAGTGCTGGCCAAGATTTGTCTTGACCTAACTAATAATTGATATTGATTGACAAATCATAGGTAATTAATTCAACGTTTATCAGCAACTTAAAATAGTCAAAGAAGATTTAATGCAACTTTAGCGCCAACAAAAAAAAAATTAGCAACAGTGTAATTTTAAAGAATTACAAAATTAACAGATAACATAACATAACATCACGCTTTTTATCCCCGAAGGGGTAGGCAGAGGTGCACACAGAAGTAACACCCACTTTTCATTATTTATGTTATGAGTCTCATGTAATAGGGGGTGAGTTTATTGCCATATACTGGACACATTTCCAGACTCCGTGCTACTACTGAGATTTTTATTAAAAACCCAGTAATAATTTGCTCGACCCGGGAATCGAACCCGAGACCCCTTGCCCGGCAGTCGCACTTGCGACCACTCGGCCAACGAGGCAGTCATTAACATATAGAGCACAATAAATAAGTTGTTTGTATAAAATCAACAACTTAGTCTACTCTTAGGGACAAGAAATAATGAAAAAAATTAGTAAAAATCTTGAAATTTCTGCAAAACAACTCTTCATGACACTGAAAACCTATTTTATTTTAACTATCAAGCCTAACTTTCATGAGAGTCCATAAGGTTTCATGGTTGAGTAAAAACTTTGAAAAATACGGCTTGGAACCCGTCTATTTGACCTCCTAAATTGAATAAAGGTTGGGAGCGTTGTCTCAGTGATTGGTTTTACGTTACGGATCACAGAGTTGACTCCCGTACGACACATGTATTGCTAGTCAGCTTGAAGTATGTAATAGTGTAGCCATGTTTGGAAATAGTGAGCGTTTAAATTGTAACAGGAAAATGAAAGACAAAACACGAAAGGATAGTTTTACTACGCCTCAGAACGCACATTTATAAACACTAATTGCCGTCTTCAGCAACAACCACAAAACTATCTTTAACTATAACTATGAAAACTACTTCTTAGCGAGGAATCAGCTAAACTAACTCCTTACCTATAGTGTTAGGCGTCACTCATTTGTAGGTGAAAACCAAAATGTGGTAAAGTATCACACATCTGAGCTAGGGAGCCCCTACTCAATTTTACTCAATGCATAGTAATACTTTAGCTCCACCTAAATCTTTCTACTCCCAAAAAACACCATTTTACAAAACCAACACAAAACACAAACTTGATCTTAGATTCCAGTAACACAACCAGCCTACTGGCTTGCTCATAATTATGCATTCCGGGTAGCTAGGTCCTAATGGAGTTCCTAATCAAATATGCATTAGGTTCACTTTGTCGCTCCAACTTGTGGTTTTGTGTGGTCGCTGTAAAATTAATAGCTGTGTGCGTAAGTTCGGCCTTCGCTTGGCTAACATTACTTAACGCTATGTGTGTCAATTCTCAGGGGATGAGCTGGAGTGGAAAGTGATGTCGAGTTTTCTAGGGTCTTAAAACTAGAAGACCTGTGTTATATGTGTGGATGTGTGAGGAGCACGTGGTCACTAACGAAATATTTGTTGTTTCATTCGTAAATTGAATCTTTATAACAATTGTTTATTGCTATGGTGGTAACAGTTCACTTTGAACCGACAACTGTAACGTATTTTTTTCTAAACCCTTAATGGATCGTGATAAGACGTTTATAATTGCAATGATTATGCCCACTTTCCAATGAATATAATATGATAAGTACCTTACATTATTACTAAAATTTTCCACTAAATATACACCAACTACTGCTTCCACGAGTTTTGAACTATTCATAGAAAATCGTATAATCTACCACTTATACAACATTGATATATTTTATAGAAAAGTTCATCAAATTATAAACAATATATATTGCAATATGGATTACAGTATCAACGTTATACACGTTCCACATAATTGCATTTGACATCGCTAACCACAGCTTGTTTTGCGGACATGTACATATAATTGTACAATTGACCACGAATAGTCAGAATTATGTTTACACAAGGGGAACTAATTCATATAATGCCTTTGTGTCCTACAGCACATAGGTAATTATATTATAGAAATAACATTACTTAAGTCTTGCCAGTTGGAGGGTTTTGATATCCGAGAAAAGTATTCTAAAGATTTTATTTCATTTTTTGAATTGTAAGGAGGCCACGTACCGAGAAACAACGCAGGACGGCCGACGGCAAGGTAGTAACTTAATACTTTCAATCTAATGTAGACAATCTGGTTTCAAGTATGTCTTTGCATTGTTATCATATATGCGTACAGGATTGGAATATGTATCAGAGAAAATGTTGAACATACTTTTTTTTTAAAAGTAACGAATGGCGTATCTTGCTCGTTCTTCTCTAATCAAATCTACATTTCACTTAGCTTCACTGACGGACCGACTGACGGGCTATTATTTATTTTGTATTAATTGACGTTTCAAAAGTACCAAATTATTAAAATAAATGCTTTGACTTTGACTTTGAGTCAGGCATCCAGGAAGCTGCTGAATAAAGGAACATTTGGCAGTCATTGTTCGATAGTAAACATCTTATGGCCGATGTGATCATATTTAGATTTAGGTATTTCCCTGTCACTATGGGACACGTAAATCGTAATTTACAAAAAGTTGATGCACAGTAAGTCTCCACCTAAATCTTTGCAGAAACAAATACTTTCAACTTTTGTTTCTGTTACGGATAAAATGTCAAAAATAACCAAAAAGGAAATGAATAAAAATCTGAGCTGATTAGTGTAAAAATATTTTTCAATTAGACGTGGGAAGTATTGCCATCAAGTAATAAAAGTCTTTAGAGGTATATACCAAAATGTCAAATCAAATCTCCTTTTAAAAACGCAACATAACATCACGCCTTTTATCCCCGAAGGAGTAGGCAGAGGTGTACATTATGGCCCTTAATGCCACTATACAATTTAACTTCACTTTTCACTATTTATGTTATAAGTCTCATGTAATAGAGGTTAGCCTATTACCATATACCGGGCACAATTCCAGACTCAGTGCTACTACTGACATTTTTTTTAAAAAGCCCAGTAATAGTTTGCCCGAACCGGAAATCGAACCCAAGACCTCTTGTCCGGCAGTCGCAATTGCAACCTCTCAACCAACGAGACAGTCACACCCACTTTTCACTATTTATGTTATGAGTCCTGACTAGTGCCATATAGTGGGCACAATTCCATACTCCGTTTGAGATAAAAAAACCCAATACTTTACCCAACTCGGGAATCAACCAACAAGGCAGTCGTCCCTTTAAAAGATAACCTATGAATAGCATATTGTTATCCTAATTTTATACACTGCCATAATACATCACTATGAAAATACGTTCCAACATATTTGCCATTTTTCAGTAGGTAAATGCCTGAAAACATGATAGACTAATATTTTACTAAACCGAGTGTCAGGTTTATAAAAGCTTTATTTACTGAATTTCAGGATAATCAATCATCCAGATATTTGATTGATGTTCAGACGTAAACTGAAACGAAACTTCTAGACTTAGCTTATTTATAATTTTAAATGTTTCACTTCGCTTTGTTTTACACTGAGTGCTTAATTTGACGTAATTTGTGGTTGGTTTAAAACGTTTCATAGAACATCATCGCAATTTCCGTGGAAAAGAAAATAGGGTTATTAAAATAAAGTGATTACCTTTCCAAATTAATATTGTAAATTCAAACTATACTTTTAAATCTAAGCTTTTTCTTTGAAAGGTTTATAATATAAAGATTACATTGCACCTTTATGAAGTAGCATAAATATTTGAAGATAACATTGCACCTTTATGAAGTGGCACCTATTAGGCCAGCAGTTACATCATGGACTGCTAATGTTTATGATACTATTGATTCAAACAATACCAATAATATTTTTATAGTAACTATCGTGAGACATACTAAATTAACTAAACAATCGCGTATCGCTAAGTATGCTGCGCGACATCGCCGCGATTGCGCACTTTGCTTATGAGGAAGAACCTCTCTGTGGCTTGAAACTATTAGAGCTTTACTTAGTATTTTCACGTAAGTAACCCGCGATTTTTAGTTTACCAATAATATTATTAATATATCAATTTTTGTATTATAACTTTCGTGAGACGTACTAAATAAATTATTATGTTTTCGGCTGTTAAGAGCAGCGCGACATACGCCGTGTCGCAGGTCTCGAAATGCTGCTCATTTATATGAACCTCCTCTAGCATGGCTTGAAACTAGTCGTGTTCCTCGTCCAATAATTACGTGAGTAAGCCAAAAACATAATAATTTATATCAATTTTCAATTCAATAACGCTACTTGGCTTAAACAAAAAAAGGTCTCCATCATATTATCATTTTCCAAAAAAAAATAACATACTTGTTTTTTGTACAAACACTCTCAAGAACATTGTATGATAAATGCATTTTTATTGTCAAGACAAAATAAAATATGGCGGCAGTATTAGGCTATGTCTTCACGGTGTGATTTTCTCTCGCGCTTGCCGCTGTTGTGATCCCGCAGTCTTTGTATTATACAGACATGTATGTAAAAAATTAAAGCAATTTTCACGACACGTTTTACGCGCGCTGCGATTGCGATTGTTTGCGGGTCCCGCTGCAGTGCTGCACCGGCGGGCGCGGCCGCGGGCCGCTAGCTGCGGCGGCTTTTTTATGGGGGGAAAATCATCGAGTGACTGCTCCCACCTGGGTGAGGCGGGAGGGAGTGTCAGACGCTTACTGACTAAAAACCTCCCCGTTCCTTCTCCTGCGCTTTGAGCCGGAGCCCCGGTAACCCGTTAGGTTCTCCGCGACTCCGAATCGGCATCAACCCTGTTGGGATCCATGGTGGTCTGATGGCTCATTGAGGTGCGCGTGGCGGCTAACACCCGTGCGATCTTCGATCGGTTGGCGGGCGATCGCAATGGGACGGCTGGTCTGGAACTTAACTGATTGTTTAAATGTAACCGCCCGCCAGTCTTGCGATAATCAACCGCTAAATTTGCGAGCAATAATGGAATCACGGCGGCTACGCGAAAGCAAAAAACTGCGGTCTCGTGAGTTTTGAAATTTCCACCACCATTCCGCCACCGCGGCGGGCGCGGAGGATTATCACGCCATGAATCCTTAGCCTTACCCATATGGGCTCGCTGCCATTGCAGCGGTAAGTCCCCTCTTTGAGGAGTGGCTTAAGAGACGCTACGGCGTCCTCACCTACCGCCTGACGCAGGTCCTCACCGGACATGGAAGTTTCGGGAGGTACCTGTGTGTCTGATGGGGCGGGAGGAAAAGCCCGGGTGTCATCACTGCGAGGACCGCCCTGAGGACACGGTGGAATACACAGTGGGAGAATTCCCTGCGTGGGCTGAGCACCGCCGTGCCCTCAGGGAAGTGATCGGCGATGGCGACCTCTCGCGTCCGGGCCTAGTGCAGGCCATGATGCGGAGAGAGGGGGCCTGGGATGCCGTCTCCTCCTTTTGCGAAGCAGTCATGCTAGCTAAGGAGGAGGCGGGACGCGTGAGGCAGCGAAGCGCTGCCTCCTCGCAACCTAGCCATCGCGAAGGACACACCGGGCGTCGGGGATCGCGGGACGATCTCCGGCCACCATAAGCGCGGGACTGCGGACGGCGAACATGGGTGGCTCCCCGTCCGACCAGAAACAGACCCGAGCGTACGGCCCGTCGCGTTCCGTGCGCGCCTCAAAGAGCCATCAGACCACCACAGATGGGGCCCATTAGGGCTGTTGCCGATTCGGAGTCGCGGAGAACCTAACGGGTAACCGGGGCTCCGGCTCGACGTACAGGAGAAGGAACGGGGTGGTTTTTAGTCAGTAAGAGTCTGACACTCCCTTCCGCCTCACCCAGGCGGGAGCAGTCATTCGATGATTTTCCCCCCTTAAAAAAAAAGCCTTACCCGTAAGATATATTCGAGATTATAATAATGTGTAGTTACAGAGGTTTCTTTATTTACCACATGTGTGCCTAATAAATATATACAATGTGCACATGCACACATTTTGTTTAAAAGGGCCTCTTTCCATTAGGTGCTTTATTTTGGTTTATATTTTCTACAAGGGTAAATAACGTCTATTATTTGAATTGCCTATGTTTATATATTAGATAAGAAATGTTAAATACTGTAGTGTGAATAATAATTTCAGTTTTTCCCGAAAAAAGGGAAAAAACAAAGATATTTTTTTTAAATTGTTGCATTGTTTTACTGTGTCTACTACCAGCAGATCAGTAACGTTTGGTTTGGGCTAAAATTAATGAAATTAAACCAACGCATACAAAGTTCCATACCAATACAACTTATGCTATTATGAAACTTCAAATGAAAATCAACCCTATTCCTTCAAATGAAAATAAAGCCTCACATATGCACCATGATGCGCTATTCAAAATAGTTAGCTACCAAACCAAATACCGGATTTCAATACATCAAACGTTTTACGAAGTTCCCCGAAGTTCACCGAACTTACCCGATGTTCTGGAGTTTCCAGTCCTATTAGAAAGTTCGGCTATCACCGTGTTTCATACAAATTAATTCCTCAGGGGATTGTAACGTACATGCAGCGTACTGAATGAGATCTCTTGAACTTCGTATTAGGTCGAGACGTTCTGTTAATTAATAATGCACTTAACCAAACCAAAAAAGCAGTCAAATACACCTTAACAACTTATAATTTAATCGCCGATTCCCATAAAACTATCCCCAAACTACAAACCAATCATTCATCGCCAGGAGTAAATGTTCCCAAAGACAATTAATTCCATCCTTTCCCGAAGGAAAACTTTTCTCCATGATAGATTTTGATCGAATGTGGGAACAATAAGAGGACTGAATTATGGCATCGTAGCCCTTATGGCCTCCGCAATCGTCATTAATCATTGTATTAATTTGTATCTGGGACATAAATTATTATTATATGTTACGATATTTCTTCACCTAAGCCCATCCTGTAATTTGTTGGTTTTTATTTATCTTATCGAGGTTGTGCTTGTTTTTCGTTCATCTATGTATACCGTTTCTTGGACTTCAGTTTTTGTGGTTTTCTAAAAGAATAGAAATAGAAACTAAGGCATATCCTTGTATACCTTTGTTAGTTCCTCTAAGAGCAATAATAGTAGTCAACTAGAACTGCTACTAGAAACTCCTATTCTTATCCTTTTATACCCCTGTTATCCCCCGAGGAGCAATGAGCAGCTCCAGAACTTGTTCTGGGTAATCTCTTATCTAATTTGCTAATTTAAGTGTTTAGTTTTCACTAAGTATCTCTTTTAAATTTTGTCTCTATTTCCAATTATTCCCTGTTTTCTTAATAAACCACCACTTTACAATTCAATACCTACTAAAGAGTCTTCCTTGAATATCAAGATATCATATTCCTGTATCATATTCCCAAGTCACCTCAACTTTGACTCTTAGAATAATTATACACAAAGTAACGTCAAAGTGATAAAATCAAATAGGAAAATTCAACATTTAAATTGTTAAATCAAATCTCAAGTTGCTATGTAAAACGGGGCACTTTTGACGAAGCAATTCGGGCCATCTGGACATCACAACGGAACGAAAATTACTGAAATGATTGAACAAAATTCCAACATAATATTCCCCCCTTTTTACGGAAAATTTGATGCAAATAAGACTCAAGATTTGCAGTCCTATGAGAGGGAGGACTTTGTTAGAAGACAGGTAGCTTAAATGGGTTTTTGTGGTGAAAATTATACAGGAAAATCAAGTCGTTACAGGCTTGTGTAAATATACGTTTCTTTTTTGTATTTCATAGGAATTTTTTGGTTGGAAAAGTTGATATAGTCATTAATGTAAACTAATGCTAAAGGCGAGGCTTTTTGACCCATTTCAGAATAAAACCAATTAACACCGTATTATTATCATCAAGCGGAAGAGGTCCAACGTCCATTGGCAAACAAAGGCTTCCCCCTTATTTCACCGCTGACATTAGACAAATTAATACTGAATTATCAAAGAGTTGGCGCCTTTACCGATTCTAAGAAAAACAAGCGCAAATATTATGCTTATGTAAATTAATTCAATAAGCTTCTACGAGCTTCCTTATGAACAAGAAACGCCTTAATTCTGTTAAAACAATCTCTTACCGTATCAGCTGAGTTAACAAAATGGCTTAATTTTAATTAAAACTCATGATTTTCATTAAAAATGTTCTCTGAATCGATTTTACTTTGAAGTCGACTCAGTTAGTATTCAATATTCATGATCTTAACATGTTCGGATGTAGTTAGCTTTTGAATTTAAATTTTGATTAAAAAATAATAGAAGGTAATATTATGATTGGTGTACATTTTTTTGCAGACAGGAGCTAGTTTCGGTTGAATAGCTTCTGGGCTGGGAATCAGTTTTATAAAAACTTTTTGGTTGACAAGAGCGTTACTGGTCAAAATCAAAATCATTTATCAATTAGATCAGGAAGGCACTTTTGAGCGACAGCAATACAAATTTAAAAATGAAGCTATTTGCTCATTCCAAGGTGTAGATTCCTATGGAGAAGAACGAGCAAGAAACTCCACAAGTTACTCTTTTCCAATCAGGATCACAATACAATTCTCCAGTTACCTGTCGAAGTGTAGAGGTAGTTCTTTACTACAACGCTGTAAAGTAAGAAGTGAACGGTGACAAACATGCTACATTCATATGCACACATCATTTCACACACACACACACATCTACTCACTTTTCGTTGGCCAAGTGGTCGCAAGTGTGACTGCCGTGCAAGGGGTCTCGGGTTCGATTCCCGGGTCGGGCAAAGTATTACTGGGTTATTTTTTTAAATTCTCAGTAGAAGCACGGAATTTGGAATTGTGGTCGGTATATGTTTGACGTTCAAAAGTGCCATCCTGGTCTAATTGAAATAAATGATTTTGACTTTGACTTTGACTTTGACTTTGACTTTGTATATGGCAATAGGCTCACCCATAAATAATGAAAAGTGGGTGTTACACTGCACAGTGGCATTAAGTGCCGTAATGTGCACCTATTGCGTGCGTGATGTTATGTTGTGTTATGTTAAAGTCTATTTCATAAAACGTATTAAAGATTACAATATGACACGCATAGTAATATCACTCAATTTGATCACATTAACGACTATCACAATAATATGACAGTCAAAGTTTAAACCGCAAGTCGTTAATCACTGTCATAACACGATAATGCTGAACTTTTACTGAATTCGGTTCAGTGTTCAGTGTTCAGTGCTGGGGGCTGAATGTGAAGAGGTTACTTATTGAACAGTTGTGTCACACTGAACTTTGTTTCGGGTCTTTTGGTAATAAATTGTACGTGTTTAGAAGTTACCTACCTACTTATATGAATCTGTCATTATTCTGTGGATTGGTTTTCTTTGTCTACTTTTGTTACAACGGCTTAGAATCTTTTGATCTCTTGTCTTTCGATATAGAGGTATGAGACACAATCGAAAACGCATTGTGTCTCGCGTAGTTGTCCACTCCTATTACCTATACCAGATGTTAATGAATAATTAAATAATGAATCAAGTAAAGTATTAATAACTTAAATAAATTCTATAAGTGTGGGAGAACCATGCTTCGGCACGAATGGGCCGGCTCGACCGGAGTGAAACTGGAGGCCTCACAGAAAACCGACGTGAAGCAACGCTTGCGTTGTGTTTCGTCGTGTGAGTGAGGTTACCGGAGGCCCAATTACCCTCCCCTTCCCCAATCTCCCTAATCCCTGAATCCCCAACGATCCTCAAACTACTAATCTGGAATGGGTCTTATAATAAATAGCGTATTCACTGCCTACCTCGTTGGGAATTAAAAGGTTATGCATCTGTTGGTTGGAAGAATCCAAGAGCCAACAATTTGTTCAACCCTATATCATAATACATCATAGTTACTTTATCAAACTAAGGGCCCATTTTTCAACCATCAGTTAATTCTTAACTATAGACTAAAATTGACAGTTGACAGTTTTTAGTATGGAAGAATTGTCAAATATTGAAAGTTATTCTTCAGCTAAAATTTAACTGATCATTGAAAACTCGGCCCTAAACAGAAGAAATCCTCATCCTCAAATAGCTATCAGACCACCACAGATGGGGCTCAACAGGGGCGATGCCAATTCGGAGTCGCGGAGAACCTAGCGGGTAACCGGGGCTCCGGCTTTTTAGTCAGTAAGAGTCTGACACTCCCTCCCGCCTCACCCAGGCGGGAGCAGTCATTCGATGATTTAAAAAAAAAACAACAGAAGAAAATAAACAAACCATTCTTAACATTGATAATACTTCTTCTAGAATATTCATTGCAACAAATAATAAATCACGATGTTCCGTGCGCACATTCGCTCGCACATGTACTCGTTAATGTACTATATACGCATAGGTATGTCATGTACTTTGGTACATTAGGAGGTATTTGTAGGTAAAATTAAAGGAGTTATGGGTGAAGGTAAATTGGTCGTTGGGATTAAATATTATATATAGGTATTTAGTTTTGGATCGTAGATTAATAAACATCTGGGTGCTTATCTTGAAATCTATCTCAATGTCAACACTATACAACCTCTCTATCGTAGCTGTTAAAATAGCATTCAGAGTACGGAATATATGGTCGAAATCAGTACCATTTAGTTCATTCAATATCCACGCAATACGGATGCAATGGGCGCTAGTGTTGCAACTCAAGAGTATGAAATTTCATAATACCAATGTCGATCGATCAGAATTGGATTCAAGTATAAGCCCCCTGATCTGAAACGATGAGAAATCTCAGACACATTAGCTATGTATTCATATTTCCAATTCAAAGTCGAAGTCAAAATAATTTATTTTAATTAGATCAGTAATGCATTCTTGAACATCAAAACAAAATATTGGAATATTAAAAAAAAAACAGTTTGTCAGTCGGTCCTCTAGTGAAGCTATTTGCTCGTTCCAAAATTTAGATTCTTATGGAGAAGAACGAGTAAGAAACCCCATAGGTTACACATAAAATTCAATGGTTTACAAACGCAATGTTAGGATATAAAGAAACCTCCCTAGGAATAACGGTGTCTACTTATCTAATTTAAATCAATTGGCTGATGTAATAATGACTATAACGAAACTACTATTTGTGATCAATAGAACAATTTCACATATAATAAACATCAATTTTAATGATTTCCCCGACACAACATATATTCAAACTCTAACTGGCGTAAACAGAGATATTTAAATATTATATAAACTATTCCTTAGTTACGATTTTGTTCCGAAAACAATTAAGTTTTAACAGAAATCAGTTAAGTAACCATTAGATTAATGATACTGAGTACGTTGAGTAATCACTAATTTTCCCACCAATAAAACCAAAAATGCACCTCAAACCAATTAAAAAAGACATTGCCACACACATCTAGTTGATTGATGAAAACAATGGCAGCAAATACACATGGTACACGTCGCCACACATCAAACCACACATACCAGTATATCGTGATCTCATTTTATATAATGTTTTCGCACAATCGACGGTCATGTTATACTGGTTATGCACACCCGTGTGTGTGCAGTACCTATTTCAATGTGGAATGGCATAAACAATAGACGAGCGCTGAGTATCGACGAGGCCCGATAGTTCACTATCAGCTAGAGAGCCCGCATTCATCCGAAATGGAAACTTTCGACACGGTCAGCTCGGCTGGTAAAGTTCCATCGGATGCTTTGAAAGATTATAGCTGTTCTAGGCTGATAGTGATGATGATGATCGCTATCATTGTTACTCTTATAATATCCTCGTTTCGCCTGTGATACAGGATTATCCTAATACAGGCACCTAAACTTGTGTGATCTTACATAAGGAATGTTTTTGTATTATATTTGAGTTTTTTATGGGATAAACCAGTAAACGAGCAGACGGATCATCTGATGGTAAACTATCGACTTCACCCATGGACACCTGGAATACCAGAGGCGTTACAATTGCGTTACCAGACTTTTGGGGATTAGGAATTTTAGGAATTTAGGGGATTTAGGGATTTGGGGCCTTGGGAAAGGGTAGAGAGGCGGTAATTGGGCCTCCCGTAACCTTACTCACACGGCGAAACACACACACCGACGTGTAACTCGCAAGCGTTGATTCACGACGGTTTCCGCGTCGGCCGTGGTATCACTCCGGTCGAGCTGGCCCATTTGTACATGGCTCTCCCACACGTTTCCATTTCTGAATAAAGATTTATTATTGCTATTATAATAATAAAAAAATACATAAAAAAACAAAAAGCTTTACATAGAGAGGAGTGGAAGGAGGATAAGGAGGCCTTTGCCCTCCAGTGGGACGATCATCAATGGCTGGAAATAAATAAAATAAAATAAAAATTGTACGCAATTAGTTAGCACTCAGTGTCAATCCAATTGTATTTTTATTTATTATAATAATATATATTTTTTATTTATTATAAATAAGTGCGTACTTTATAAAAATAAAGTAATGTAAATTCGTACAACGCGTACAATTTCCATTTAGTCCGTTGCATTTTAAAAATTTTATGATCACTCGCTTTTATCGCAAATCAAATATTATAAAAAGTTGTATTTTATTTTTCACTTTACTCTTTACTGTAACACAAAACATAGAAATTAACACAATTTTCATACAATTACTGCTACAGTAAATAAAAGATACATAAAAAATGTTCATTGAAATATTTAAATAATTATTTTTCCCTTCAAATAATTGCTTAAAAAGGACAGCCATTAATAAAGTAAGGGCTTACACTCGCGGTTGGATGTGGCATGTGATAAATTTTCGGTGGCGTTGTAACTAATTCGGAAAATTCGCTCCGAGTCGGAAAGTTAGCGCGCAAAACCGCTTACAGCTCGAAGTTACTATGAGACAAGTTAGCGCACTGATGGAGAGCGTAAATTAGTTTAAATGGAAGCTTTACGAACGTACGGAATGCAGTTAATTGAACTAGATTTTTATAAATATTTTACGCTATGTTACTGTTATTCCGCATTGGAATTTCTTGTTATGAATTGTTTATAATTATATTTTTTTTGCATTTTGTTACATCGCTAAATAAATTATTATGTTTTCGGCTTACTCACGTAATAATTTGACGAGGAACTCGACTAGTTTCAAGCCATGCTAGAGGCTCATATTCATGAGCAGCATTTCGCGACTCACGACGCGCCGACTGTCGCGTTGCTACTGTAATTCGCTAAGTTTAGATTTTTATATTTATATACAGGGTGTAAACGCTTCTGGAACACAGCGACAAGTGATAGTAAATTGCAAGTTATATTTTCACACAAGTAAGGAATAAAATGTTTCTTTCAGGCAATAATAGGAGTAATCAATTGCTCAAGGCTGATGTCGTATGAAAAAAACGAAATCAAAATAAAATTATAAATACTATTGCTTTTTGTCTGCTTTCTGGTTTCACCCTGTTTTGACTATCTACGCATAGAACGTAGTTCAATCGAATAGGCAATCAATACACGTTTTCTCAATACCCATACTTCTAAAATAAATAACAAAAAACAAAAACAATACGTTAAAAATACATGTAATAAACTACCCAAAAGATATCCCCTACAAATCTCTATTAGAATGTAGATAATTCTTAGAATTATAACAAATGACTCGCTCAAACCGAGATCACAATATAATTTAATTATTTCCCGACAATAAATCGGTTTTACTTATAGTAACGGTATTTCTAAATTATTATAAAGTGTAGGAAACGTGAATAATTTGTATTAGCCAAGGTTTCTTAAGCTTTGAACAGATACCATATTTTTCTTGAAGAAAATCTTCGTAACTTTTTGATGTAGGTATATCTTAATCGTTATTCATAGCGTAGGGTTTTGGTATTATGAGTGAAAGATTGTCGTACATCCTTCCTTACATATCCTTACTTATATAATATAGAGGTAATATAATATAATATAATATATATAATATAGCCGAGAATCCTGAGGATGATGCTTTGCGGAGCGGAGAAATGTCTCCAGTCAGCTCCGTCGGTACATCCCACTCGACCACGTTAACTTTAAATGAAGATACACGCAGAAAGTGGTCAAATGCAGAACTTAAAGAACTCATCTTTTGCTTTTATCGCGCAAGAGCATTAGGATCAGGATACATCAAACGATTAGAGACATTATTCAGAAGCAAAAACCCCAATAACCCCAAAGCATTCACATTTACTGGCAACACATTATCAACACAGGCAAGAAGTATAATAGCCCGGCAAAAAATACCCATAGAAATCCTTAATGAAATAAAAAGTAGAGCAGAAGAACCCACATCACAAACTGAACAAACTCACAGCACCCGTTGCTCACGCGAACCAACACCCAGTGTTACTCATTCTACAGATACGTCACAACACGCGGAACATACTGACATTAACATACAACGACATAGCACACAGTCCAGAACTACATCACCCGGGGTAGCAGAGAATCCTGGGCCACCACCCATTGAGACAGTAGGAGATGACAGAAGAATACGATGGAGTCATGAGGAAATGATAGAACTTATGTGCTGTTACTATAAAGCGCGTTCAACAGGATCAGGGTATATAAATAGATTACAATGTATATATATTGAAAGAAACCCACACAACCCTAAAATCAATCGATTTAATGGCTATTCTTTATCTACACAAGCACGCACAATAATAAAAAACAATATGCTCTCACAAGAACTACTGAACCGCATAAAACAAAACGCAGAAGGAATAGTAGAGGTAGCTGAAAACACTGAAACAGTTAATAACTCTAACTCAGATACACAACATGACATACAAGACATTCACGCACAAGCATACACACCAGACGAAGTTCAAACAATAATACAAGCAACACAAAACATATTAGATAGTGAAAACCAAGACCCAATAATATTGAGCTTTTTAAGCACCCTGTCAGGGGTAAGAGAAACACCTATTGCAGACAGAAAACTATTACCTAAAGCTAATTTTAACAAACAATTCTTTGAAAACTGCCATAAACTAAATATATACTTACCAAACCTTTTAGATTAACACCACACTAAGAGAAATAAATGATATCATTTACGCAGCCGCTAAAACCCTAATAATCAACAACAACCAAGCACCATATAAACCAAGCAATATAATAAAACCCTCAAAAAACCCGACCTGAAAAATACGAATTCAAAAGAAAATAAACAAGTTTAGGAAAGAGCTAGCTAGATTAATAGAAATAGAAAGAGGAGTTAGGTCGCCTAGAATGGACAGGTGTATGGCATACTTGTACAATAAATACAACATACAAAGCGAAAACGATCATAAAAATATAGCAGAAATGTTAAAACAGAAAATAAAAGCATTAGCAGGGAGAATAAAAAGGTACGAGGATGCAAACAGTAAGAGAGAACAAAACAAACTATTTAAAGAAAATGAGCATAAATTATATAGAAGCTTAGGTAACCATACAGAATCGCAGGAAATTAAAATACCTAGTAAAGAAAACGTAGAGCAGTTCTGGAGTTCCATTTTATCTAATCCTATAAAATATAATACAGACGCTGTATGGATAAAAGAAATAGAAGAATCAATGTCAGAAGTGAATACAATAGAACCGGAAGAAATAACAATAGATAAAATTAAATATGCAATTAAAAAGCTACACAACTGGAAAACACCGGGAATAGATAAAATTCAAAACTATTACCTGAAATATTTAACAAGCACTCATAAATACATTGCCAAATTATTCACCAAAATAGTTCAGGGAACTGAAAATCTAGAGGAGTGGTTTACAACAGGTCAGGTTATACTTATTCCTAAAAATACTGATACTGAAAACCCGAAAAATTGGAGACCTATCGCGTGTCTACCCAGTATGTACAAATTATTAACTTCCGTGCTAGCTGACGTTTTATACAATCACTGCAGTGACAACAACATAATGGCTGCAGCACAACGTGGATGCAGACGTGGTACCCGAGGCTGTAAGGACCATCTCATGGTCAATAAGGCCATATTGGAGGACGCACACGTATCGCAGAAAAACTTGAGCATGGCGTGGATAGACTATCAAAAAGCCTTCGATAGTGTGTCCCACGGATGGCTTCTTAAAGTTCTTGATATCTATAAGTGCCCATCCATGATCAAGCGATTCTTAGAGATGACTATGCCATCTTGGAAAGTCATGATGACAGCCAAAGGTACCCACGAATCAATCACTACTGAGCCGATTTCCATCAGACGCGGTATATTCCAGGGTGACTCTTTGTCACCTCTGCTGTTTTGCCTTGCCATTAACCCAGTTTCCCATATTTTAAACAAGTACAAATTAAAAGGATACAAACTTAGAGACAGTTATTACATTAACCATCTGCTATATATGGATGATCTAAAGATATATGCAAACAATAGAAGTAATTTAAAGACTCTGTTAGATAGCTTAGAAATATTTACAATAGACATAGGTATGAAATTTGGACTACATAAATGCAACGTGCTACACTTGACTGCACGGTTGGTGCGGTGGCTGGCCAACCGGCTGCCGTGCAACGTGTCGCGGGTTCGATTCCCGCACGGAACAACACTTTGTGTGATCCACAAATTGTTGTTTCGGGTCTGGGTGTCATTGTGTATGTGAACTTGTATGTTTGTAAACGCACCCACGACACAGGAGAAAATCCTAGTGTGCAAAAGAAAAGAAAAAGAACGTGCTACACTTAAATTTAGGACATCGGAGTGGTTCTACTGGTGAAGGACACGTTCTGCTTAGTGGTGAGGAGTTCAGTGAATTAGAACTAGGAAACACATACAAGTATTTAGGTGTAAGCGAATCAGGGAAGATAGATCATAGTGCCATCAGAGAACAGGTAATCAAAGAATATTTTAAAAGAGTCAAAAAGCTACTGAATTCACACTTAAATTCACGTAATATTATAAAGGGCATCAATACTTACGCTATTCCAATTCTTTTATATTCACTTGCTATCATTAACTATAAAAATAGTGACCTTAAGAAAATAGATACAAAAACTAGAAAATTACTTGCAATGAATAAAGCACATCAGCAAAAAGCAGACGTAGAAAAACTATACTTACCGGTTACCTATGGAGGTAGGGGATTAATAAATGTAGAAAATATGTATAAAGCACAAATAATAAAGTACAAGCAATATCTTAATAGAGCAGGATCACCTTATAAAAACAATAGTCCAACATGATATAAATAAAGATAAATACTCAATAATTAAAGAAGCAGAAGAAATAGAATCTGAACTAGAGCTAGCAATAGACCATAGACATACAGATAGGGAAATTAAGGATGCAATAATTAGAAAACAGATTAACAGATGGCACAATAAACCACTTCACGGACAGTTTGCAAAAAAAAAGTTTTAGGGCAAGAGAATATAGATATAGTTCAGTCATTCAAGTGGATTAAAAAGGTCTCCCCATCAATAGAATCGTCCGTGTTTGCGATACAGGACCAAGCGGTTATGACGCGACAACATCAACGCGACATCCTGAAAGACCCAGTAGACGGTAAGTGCCGACTGTGCGCTGTCAAGGATGAAACTGCGCAGCATATAATATCTGGCTGCGAAAAATTGGCAGGAACCTATTATGTCAAACGGCATAATAATCTTGTCCAGTATGTCTACTGGTGTCTTGCTCGTAAGCATAGCATGGACGTTGACAAACTTTGGTGGAAAGAGACTCTCACCCAACCCAAAGTAGTTGAAAATGAAACATGCAAAATAATGTGGGAAATCCCAATTCAGACAGACGTCACAGTTGCCCACAATAGACCGGACATAATTTACACAAACAAAACATCCAACACCACATACCTCATTGACATAACCGTACCAAGTACCTACAACATAGGAGCAAAAGAAATAGAGAAGTTGAGTAAATATCACCTTTTAAAGACAGAGATTAGACGCCTTTGGAATACTGAAACACATGTTATTCCCATAGTAATTGGAGCCACAGGAGTCGTAGCCAAAAGCCTCAGCAGATACACAGATAAACTAGAAACATCAATAGACATTACAATTCTACAGAAGCAAGCTGCCATTCACACAACAACCATTCTTAGTAAAGTATTAGGAGACACAGTTTTCGTCACAAACATTCCAGATTCCGATCAATTACAACCATCTCAAGCGCACAAACCACATACCACTCAATCAACCTTCACACAAAGCTCACTATCCACAACTGGCATACAAACTACACCCACACAAAATTCAGAACCACATACAGATAGTGTCAGTAGCAGAAGAGTAAGAAGGAGATTTAGAAACCAAATTTAGAAGGGGGCTATGAGCATCGTTTTTCCTGCGGGTCGCGGGACGCGGTGCCCATTTTCACCGGGCCAATCCCGAGAAGGAGAAACCTCCAACATGAAAATATATATAATTATATAATATAATATATAATAATATTATAAATCGGAAAGTGAGTTTGTTTGTTCCGCTTTCAGGCCGTAACTACTAAACCGATTGCTTTGAATTTTTGCAGACGTAAAGTTCGAAGTCCGGATTAAATAATAGGGTACTTTTTATCCCGGTAAAATTTTATATTCCCGAGGGAAAACTAAAGTATTGGTATAGATGGCGCTGTATGTATTGGTATATGTCACATAGGCTACTTTTTATCCTTTTGTGACGCGAGCGAAGCCGCGGGTAAAAGCTAGTGAAAAATAATTCTGTGATTTTGATATAGATATTCTTTTTTTGTTGAGGGGTAACAATCATCCAATAACTTCTCCCGCCTCGGGTTAGGCGAGAGGCAGTGTCAAACTCTTACTGACTAAAAACCACCCCGTTCCTACTTCTGCACAAGTAGAAATCACTGAGAGCCGCCTACTAGAGTCATCCTATTATATAATATTATTATTTTTTTGACTTCTTCTATTTTTTATAATTCTCATAGGTATGTATATTGCATAATATAGAAAAGATACTATATTACTTTCTTAGAACACAAAAATAATGTTCAATGATGTCAAAAATGAAAAAATATGAAGAGTGTAAACAAAATATATATGACTGTCGTATATGACACGTAAACATATTAATTCCCGTGAAATTTACTGATGCATATTTTCCTCTTAACTTACGTTCATCCTCCGTAGCTTCCATAAACCAATAATTTTATATTAAAAGTAATATATTTTAATAAAAATTAACTGCCCATAAATCAGGTTTGCTTTTGGAATACCTGATCAGAATATTTGGTGCTACACAATTTATTATGGGTGCTTATAATCTACGTAAGCCGTGCTTGTGAACTATCTTTATTTTATGCAAGATTATAGGGCAATAATGGGGTATTTATACCTATTATAAAGCAATAAATGGTGGATAGTTAAAGCAATTAGTCGTTTAGTCCTTAATGTGAAGTATTACAATTTAAATGTAGAGGTATGTATATTAGAAAGATCTTAAGCTATTGAAAATAATAAATCATTTTAATTAACTTAACCTAACACCAAACTAATTTCCTGTTTTTATGAGAGAATTTACGTAATTTCTGAATCTATGAGAATCACTAAATTCTTCACACTATGTCATCCACTCATGTGACAATAAAAGTAAATTCTTCATATCAGGGACCTTCTAAACTATCGATACCACGAATACTTTTTAATGTATTTTTACTTGTACTTACGATATACTTTTTAATTATATGTCATTTACAACTAATTCACAACATTATTAATGATGCACAATTCTCACATGATATACTATGTAATCCTACATATATATAGAGGTACATACATATCACGAACAACAGAAATAATTCACGCAGCGTGTTAATTCAGTGCAATTTCTCTGCACTAAATGTAGTGTAGTGCGCTGAAACTGTAATAGAGGTATAACATAATAATTACTGAAACGGTCGGTCCTGTATTTCATGGGGATGTATTGGCTAGAGGCTGTAGTCTTGCTTCAGGGGGGGTTGTAAAATATTAGTAGTCGTGTAAATGATAACAATATGTGTAAATTTTTGAGACATACCTATTTTACATTTCTATAATTTTATGTCATTGCATTATAATTTCGTTATATAACTTTACTCTTGTTATTCCTTAAAGAGATGGATAGAAATGGTGCATAAGTTTGAATGTCACATTGTACAGTTAACATAGAAGCAATTACAGAATCCATGCTCGATCTATGAATTTTATAAAAATCTCTGAAATATTTCATTTGATCTTGAACTTCTTAAACCCAAAAAATGTCTATCCATCCATTACTAATCCATGCACTGTCACAAGATATCAATCAAAATTAAAAACACAATACCAACACAAAACAATCACATCCAATAAATACAGCTTCATACACACTTCAAATCCGTTGACGAAAACTAGTCACTGAATAGTAACATAACATAACATCACGGCTTTTTATCCCCGAAGGGGTAGGCAGAGGTGCACATTACGGCACTTAATGCCACTGTACAATGTAACACCCACTTTTCACTATTTATGTTACGAGTCCCATGTAATAAGGGGTGAGCCTATTGCCATATACCGGGCACATTTCCAGACTCCGTGCTACTACTGAGAATTTTTTAAAAACCCGATACTTTGCCCGACCCGGGAATCGAACCCGAGACCCCTTGCCCGGCAGTCGCACTTGCGACCACTCGGCCAACGAGGCAGTGTAGTACACAGTACAGTTCACTGAATAGTATTCTGAATAATCCAGCCTAAGTCCTGCCTGTGCCCGAGTGAACGTATTTGTTTAACGCTCAATGCTCGGATTAGCAGCTGTTTGTCAGTCAACAACAGTTGGGTTGTGCTGGTCAAGTGCCTGCCAGCCTGTTGATGTTTTAATTTGATGCGGCTTTCGTAGATTGACATTGTGAATACTTGCATGGTAGATTAATATTGACAGGTGTATTTGTTAGCACCGCTGTATGTTAATACTCTGATATCAAATTGTGTTTGAGACTAATTTAAAATTAATAAATAATATTGAAAAAGATGTAGATGTACATTGTAAATTAACAAAATAAATGTGTTTGTCTTCTCACATCGCGGCTATTTATTGTTGTCGTAGGCATTTGCTACGCAGGTGCTACGGCGTAGCAAACTGATACGGATTTTTTTAAGGGGGGAAAATCATCGAATGACTTTTCCTGCCTGGGTGAGGCGGGAGGGAGTGTCAGACTCTTAGTGACTAAAAACCACCCCATTCCTTCTCCTGCCCGTCGAGCCGGAGCCCCGGTTACTCGTTTCAAAAGTTACCTAACCTAACTTTTACATAATGCTTTCTCTGTTTTTCTAGTTTTTGTTTAGTATATATAATTCTTATCTATGTACAACTAATTATTGATAATGACCTCAGCAAATACAATTCAATTACCACCCTCTTCCAACTTCCGTATCCAAACGATTAGGCGGAACCACGTCATACCTCTATACACCCCCGTTCATTTTGTGAACTAATTAGGGGCAATAAATGACCTTCTTAAGGCTCTTAACAAAGGTAGGGTTACCTGCCACAAAGATTGTGTAGGCACACGAATATATTTTGGGGGCCTATTGTCCGTGCATTTTGTGTTGAGGTCAGGTTGCGGTCTGGGGTAAAAAATGGGCCTATTATATTCCTTTTTCCTGAGCACAGGAAAATTCCTAAAGATTGTACGAAATATAAGTTATTTTGTTCACGTTTCAGTTATTGTTAGTTGTTGGATTTGATTGTGTGGATATATTCTAGCAATAAATATATTTCATGATTCATATAATTTTATGTCGAGAGATAAAATTTTAAGATCGATAGTTAGTCGAATAATCACTATTAAACAAAAATTCAAATGAACCAACTTCAGTATAACACGATTCTGTGTCTCCAAATATTTCAAAAACAAAGCGCACAAGTCTATTTTGTAACTCGACCAAAAAGAAATTGCGTTACTTTGCTAAGTTACAGAATAGCGTCGGTATTTTGAAAATTGACAGGCTTTTAGGATATTTAGAGGAAAGTTCTGCATAAAGCTGATCTCACCGATAGAAGGGAAAAATATTTTCTTTGTATGTACAATGTAGAGGATTATAATGTACTTAATGTACTTGTTATATGTATTTCATTTTTTTGCAGTATCACACTTGAGATAACTTAACCCCTTGAGTACCGTCATTATAAACACAATTAAAGAAGTGTGCGGACACCGGTGTCCTTGCGGTGTTTGACAATTTAAAACCTTCAGCCATCACAGACTGGGGACATATTACAATATATACTAATTTACCTTTCTTTTCACTACTTAATAATGAATACAATCATAAGAAAAATATCACAAAGTTGGAAAATAAATGAACTGGAAATTCGCACCACAAAATCAAACAACAAATAAAATTAAGCACCAAAATAAAAAATAAAATTCCCCCTTCAAACCATACCGGTTTAAAATGAACTCCAGCATCCTGCTGTTGACACAATTCCTTACGTACTGAAGGACCAAGAGATAATCCGAAAATGATTTAATAACTGCTATCTCGTAGTATTTTCAGGCTGAAAGGAATGCCGTGACGTCATACAATATGGCTGTCCAGCTCACAAGCCTTGCGAAGAAACACAATCCCTTTTGTGGAACAGGAAAGCTGAAAAATATCGCTGAAGCGCTTGAGAGCGCTACATTCGCTTCAAGGCGATCTGTGTGATGTAACATTTATACGAGGGAATTTTTGTCTTTTGTCGTATGACGTGGAATGTTGTAGAGGCATTTTTTGATAGTGATTATTTGTAAATATTGAAGAATGTGATTTCAATACACGACATTGTTTGAACTTCCTGGACACTTCTAATATAAAACTAAACTTATATTGCCCATTTTGATTTGTCCGATTTGGTTACCCGTGGGTACCTGTGATACTTATTTTGATTAACACAAAATTCAACTGACACCATCCTAACTGTACCGGTCATATTACCAGTTGCTCTGCTTACTTTCATCACATTTTCAGCTTAAATTATTCAGAAGGTGAATTTCGAAAGAAATGTATTTGATCTGACTGTCTCGTTGGCCGAGTGTTCGCAAGTGCGACTGACGGGCAAGAGGTCTCAGGTTCGATCCCCGGGTCAGGTAAAGTATTACCGGGTTTTATCGTTGTAGTAGCACGGAGTCTGGAATTGTGGTCAGTATATGGCATTAGGCTCACCCCCTATTACATGGGACTCATAACATAAATAGTGAAAAGTGGGGGTTACATTGTACAGTGGCATTAAGTGCCGTAATGTACACTTCTACTGCCTACTCCCTCGGGGATAAAATACGTGATGTCACGTGTATCTGACCTAAATAAAAATAATCCTGTAAATATCACAAATCATAATTGTCATAAATACTTAAATATCAAAAAAAAGCCACTATTAAAAGTGATAGTTGTACCGAATTATTTTCTAGTCAGCCAGTCGTCACGTAGTTAGAAAGGATCGCGCGTGACAACCCTAACAAAGTTAGTGCAGGCGATAGTTTTTAACATAGTTTATATTGATAGTTTTTACGAACATTATGTATCGTATTGTTATTTACTTTTGTATTTTCTTAAAGTTTGCGCTCAATACGAGTGTCACATGCGCAGAATTTAGCATTTGAACTGAGAAGATTCAAAGTTCTAGAAAGCCACATCCATTTTTTATTACTTTTGTGTTGAATATTAAGATTCTTGTAAACTTCATACAAAACAATGTTTAAACATAACATATTGTGAAAAGTTATTGAAGTCCAAATGATTGCCGGGAATTTTTTTTTATAGAAAAGCCGGTAAACGAGCAAATGGATCACCTGATGGTAAGCAATCGGTACCGCCCATTGACACCTGTAAGATCAGAGGCGTTACAAATGTGTTACCGGGCGTTTGGGGATGTTAAATTTAAGGATTCTTCAGGATTCGGGAATTGGGGAGGAGTAATTGGGACCAGGTATTTGGGCCTCCGTTAACCCCACTCACACGACGAAACACAACGCAAGGGTGGTTTCACGTCGGTTTTCTGTGAGGCCGTGGTATCACTCCGGTCGAGCCGGCCAATTCGTGTCGAAGCATGGCTCTCCTACACTTAAGGTTTTTAATTTTGAACTGCTAGGTAATAAAGGACAAATAGTTTGAAATAACGTATGTTTACCTACTATATGTTCATCTTCTATTTCAAGGAAACTAAAAATAGGTGCCCAAAAATTATAACACAGCGCACTGCTTTTGGGAAATAACAGACAATAAGATATTGTTTTGTAATCTCCCATTAAATAAAACACCAGAACTTTCTTGTTCAATTATTCTCAAGTTACTTTTTTTTTGTTTTTAAATTCGTTTCGTGTGCAGTGGCCGTCCTACATAGATAATGTCTGCCACACACCGCCATTGTTCTCCCAGCACACTAAGAGGACCAAGCTTTATATGCAATTTGTTTATTAACAAAATACTTCTTGAGACCTCCGGAATCTTGTTCACTGAATGGTGTTTTGATGTTAACATCAAAAGGACATGAATAATATTTAAAGCGAGGTAGATATCTAGAGGCATCCACTAATTTTTACCTCTGGAATAATAATGGGTAGAGGCCTTGATTGTGCGACATCTAAAAACCTAAATAGATGAATGACTATTATGCCAAGCAGATGGAGGGCTATTACACAAATTAAGAAATATTCTTGTATGGCAATAGGCTCACCCCCTATCACATGGGACTCATAACATAAATAGTGGTAAGTGGGTGTTAGATTGTACAGTGGCATTAATTGCCACATAATGCGCACCTCTGCCTACGCCTTCGGGGATAAAAAGGCGTGATGTTATGTTAAGAAATGTTTTTCAAATTATATAAAATAGCATACCATAGCACAGGAAATCAAAATAGAGGTAAAAAAAATATTTGACGAGGAACTCGACTAGATTCAAGCCAATCTATAGACTCAGATTAATGAGCAGCACAAGCAACAGTTACGTGACTAATCCGAAAACATAATAATTAACCTAGATCAAAGTCGAAAAACACACTCAGTATGTAACAATAGTAGTCCCCAGTTGTTCCACTCGGTTCAATAATTTTCATTGAAATAATTTTTCTATTCTTCGGTACAAAATCTGAAAGCACGTACGAAAATTGTCACTGAGCCAACTGTCTCACATTTCTGAGACGTGAGACTATTAAGATCGTCTCGATATCGCCACGGTAGACCTATGAGCGATTACTGGACTAAGACATGGATAAATTGTCTTTTACCATCCTCTAGGGATTCCTCTTTCAAACTATTAAATTTTATAAAATGCCGACACTACTACCTCTATAATATTTGCGAGACACACATGATACCTACTTTTGTCCCGCAACTTGATAAAAAATGCACTCTAGTATTCATAAGACACAAATAAAAAATCGCTTTTGTCCATCTTAAATGTAAACTAAAGATATTTAGAGTATTAAAATATTTCCACACCATGAGCACATATCTTGAAATTGTAAAAAAATGTAAGTCGCCTTTAAACTATTGCTAACTCCGTATTGCTAGCCAACGGAATACCATAAAATTCAAGATACTTAACACAACTGTCATGACACTGTGGCCTGTCGCTTATCCTAGATCGTAACTGTGAACATCAAGAAGGAAACACATTTAAACTGTAAAATACTTTGAAATATCTACCACTTCCAAACTTAGAATGTTTCCCACAAAATGTTAAAACTGAGTGTCAAAGTTTTAATTGCTCGAAGCAATAATTTGGTAACACACTAAGCATTAAACCCAGGTGTTTAGGAATTTCAAGCAAACTTTTCAATACATTTTAAACCAGCGGCGGCCATATTGAAATTGCTAAAGTTTGATGACATTTCGACATGAAATATTATTAACGAATTTATTCTAAAAATAAATTAGCTAGTTTCCTTTATAATGATTTACTGTTTTTGGAATAGGGTAGTATCTGTTTGTGTTTTCCTACGAAGTGGGGTGAGCAGAAATGCATCTTATCTAGTTTCTTCTTTTATTGATAGTTTTGATGATAAACAAAGATAAAAACCAAAAAAGTTTTTGTATTATAGGTAGTAAGCAAAAAAGTTAAAGCATATGCCATTATTATGGTACAAGGAAAAAACAACTGTATATAAGAACAAGAAATATATTATTAAAATAAAAATATAATGTGTAATGGTTCATGTAATCGTAATGTGATCTAATGTATCTAACATTATTTACTCAACTAAATTGTTGTCTGTATTTTTATTCAAATCAACAAATAAACACAGACTGCTCATTTTTATTATATAAATTTATTTTAAGCTGAAAGTTATTTTTGTTACGCCAAAACATTTACAAACATCCATAAACAATCTCTCTTGGATGTCAAACTTTGTACTTATATCCACATGAGATAACTTGAGCTCAAATGTTTTGTTTATTGCAATACCAAACAAAATGTTCTGCTAACTCGTTACAAAACAAGTTCTCTTAAATACAGGGACATTATGTATATAACATCACGCCTTTTAATCCCCGTAGGCCGTATCCATGTAGGCAGAAGTGCACATTTCGGCACTTAATACCAATGTACAATGTAACACCCACTTTTCACTATTTATGTTATGAGTCCCATGTAATAGGAGGTGAGCCTATTGCCATATACCGGGCACATTTCCAGACTCCATGCTACTACTGAGATTTTTAAAAAGCCAGTAATACTTTGCTTACATAATAGGTACAGGGACGTATTAGATAGATAATATGATTGTTTAGGCCTACTTAGGATTACCTCGTACCAAGTTTAGGACACGTATGACATACGGAAGAGCTATATGAATACTTACAACGGTACGTGTGTTTTGTCGTATGCGTAACGTTACTGAAGCGGAGACTTTCAAGAAACCAACGACATATTTTGCATCGGCTTTGATGTTGCGACTATAAAAATGATCCGCTTAAATAATTATAAACCTTATAAATAAATAAAAAATAAAAAAGCCTTGTATTTCCCAATATACATTTCCAAAAAATAAAAATAAAAAAGCATATTATTTTATATTAAGTTTCATTTTAGGGAACCCCTGAGGTGAAGGCCTCCTCCAGAGACTGCCATCTTTCTCGATCTTTTACTGTATCTAGCCAACTTACTCCAGCCACACGTAGGATTTCGTCGTCCCATCGTGTGTGCGGTCTTCCTCTTTTCCTTTTTCCTATTGGTCCTTTCCATGTTGTAATTATTTTTGTCCACCTATTGTCTTGTAACCTTGCTACATGACCTGCCCACTTCCACTTTAGTCTAAGTGCATATGAAACTGCGTCAATTGCTTTGGATTTCGCTCTGATTTTTGAGTGACGGATTCTGTGTTATTTTTTGATATTGAACATGCTGCGCTCCATTCCCCTTTGGCACGAGATAATTTTGTTCTTAACAGCGATGCTATATTTCCATGTTTGACATGCATATGTTAAGCATGGGAGCAGATTTGAATCCATTACTTTCTTTGTTAGTTCCACTGGGAGGTCGCTTTTGAACACTTCTTTAAGACTCCAGTATTTATTCCAAGTCTGATTAACTCTCCGTTCTACCTCTAATAAGTTACTGTTTTTAGCAAAAGAGATCTGCTTTCCCAAGTATATGTATTCCTTGACGTATTAGAGAGATATGTCATTGGCATTATAGTCATAATTTTTGTTTTTGACGAGTTCGTTTCAAGACCCACTTGTATGCTTGCAAGGTGCAGTGTAGTTATCATGTGTTGTAATTGGCTAGAGCATTCAGACAATATAACAATATCGTCTGCGAATCTTAGGTGTTTAAAGTATTTCCCTTGTATGTATATGCCACAGCCATTCCAATCCAGCTGTCCAAAAATTGTTTCCAACACAGAAATAAAAAGTGTAGGGGATAGTGGGTCTCCCTGCCTTACTCCTCTTTTTATATCTATTTGTGGACCTAAAGTTTCTAATTTCACCTTCCTAGTACATTTTTCGTAGATGTTTTTTAAAACTTCGATATATTGTCTCTCCACGTTATGTTTTCTTAGCGCGTCCCATATACTTGAGTGTGATAATGTGTCGAATGCTTTTTGATAATCGATAAAGGCGACATATAGAGATCTCTGCTGTTCTTGATATTTCTCTATTAGGAGCTCTAAAGTATGTATGTGGTCGACTGTAGAGAATCCTTTCCGGAACCCAGCTTGTTCTACCGGTTGGTGAAGTTGTACGGTAGAGCTTATTCTTTTTTCAATAACTGATGAAAACAATTTGCAGAGGCTTGGCAATATACTAATAGGCCTGTAGTTTGAAATATTTTTTGGGTCTCCTTTTTTATATATCAATATTATGTTGGAGTCTGACCATTGAGAAGGTGTGGTAGCAGTATCAAGTATACGATTAAATAAAAGCGTGAGTGGGTGGCTTAATATTGGCGCTCCATGTTTTAATATCTCGTTTGATATTTGGTCAATGCCAGGACACTTGTCTACTTTTAGGTTTTTTATGTTGGTCAGGATCTCTATTTCTTGTACAGGTTCTATTTCGGTAGTGTCATTGTTTTCTGTATTTTCTTGGGTTGTCTGGTGACCTCTGCTCGGCGTTGTTAGAGTGTCATATAAATTTTTGTAATATTCGGTAGCTATTGTAAGGATTTCGTTTCTGTGCTGGGTTATTCTCCCTAGGTTATTCAAGCTGTCGATCCAATTCTTGTGAGTTTGTAGTTCCTTTCGCGCTTTTTTCAAACTTCCAGAGGTTTTTAGGTGAATAAGCAGGGTGTTTTTTCTATAGTTAAGGTAGTCATTTCTTATATATTTACTAGTAAGCTTATATAGCGCTTTTAGCTCGTTTTTCATAGTTCTTGTTTTGAATTGAGTTCTTTGAAGTTGCTGCCTTCTCTCGAGGAGAGATAAACCTTACTACTACGTAAATAAAATAATTATTTACCTATTCTCATTCCAAAATGTAGGTATCTATTTTAGGAAACACGAAATAGGTACGGCCAATTTTTCAAAACTGAATCATGTAGAAACCTTCTTATGAGTCTCTAAGGAATTTAGAGTGTGAAAATCGGAAACACCTCTATTATATGCATCTCATTTGGTCAAAAATCTAATAAAAAGTGATCAAGAGAACGTTCATTCACCAATAGAAATATTAATTATAATTTTCGAACATTCCCACCCAATTCAAGTTGCCCTACAATTGAGGTCTCGATATTAATATGCTGAATTAATCAGTACTTTTTTCCATTGTTTCAATGGTCAAAACGACCCCAAACCGAGCCACGTCTGCACACTCCGTGGGTAATTGAAATTTAACTTTTAATCAAAACGGTTCTGATTTAAAATTGTTCGCGTACCTGAATATTGAGCTGGAATTCGCACACGGATTTGCAAAAAAAGAAGCTTGTCATAGAAGGGCCTTAAACTGTCAAACACCAAGCGGTCACCGGTGACCGCAACCTATTGTTCTATAATTGTGTCTACAAAACCGGTACTCGACGAGTTAAAGAGGTTTTATTTTTTTTGTTCTTTACTGGAACTGCGACTGCTGTACAAGTTACTATTTAGAGTAAATTTTCTAACAGGAATATTGTTAACATTACCCCACACTAGGACTTTCTATTGCACGTTTATAGATACGTAATGTCATGTAAACATTACTCCAAAAACACCCGCTACTACAAATTTGTGAATCTGACGCTGTTCTGCACAGAAATCGGACCTTGTACAGCAGCCAGTATCTCAGTGAGTATGCCAAACGATTAGCAATCTATGTCGCCCATGGATACCAGGAACGCCGTAGGCGTTACAAGTGCATTACCAGCCTTTTGGGAATTAGGAATTTGAGAATTGTTAAGGATTCAGAGTCTGGGGAGATTGGGGAAGGGAGGGAGGGTAGTTGGGCCTCCGGTAACCTCATTCATACGACGAAACACAATGAAAGCGGCGTTGTTTGTTTTCTGTAAGGCCGTGGTATCACTCCGGTCGAGCCGGCCCATTCAGGACGAAGCAAGGTCCACACTTTTCAAATTACTGGGTAGATACCTATATAGAGAGTATAGAGGTACTTTTATAAGAACACATTAATGACTAAACCACAATTTGTATAGACCCAAGAGGTAATTCACTTCTATCACCAGTATTGTAAACAAAGATTATAGAATAAAATGAGACGAGATTTTATCGCACAATACTTTATTGCCTACACGATCGTTGTAATGTGTTTTTGTGTGGAAACACGCAATAAATCCTTGCGTTTGGCAGAGAATATGTGTATTTGATGTCGGTGCTACATTTTCTTATTTATTACACACCTCTAGTTTGTGAATGTTGCTGTGAAGCGTGTACTTAAAGACTTAGGTATCGATGAGTTTGTTTGTATTGGAATACAATTACTTGATTTATTTTTAAATTACTAACTAATACCTACACCTTCACCTGCGTGATCCAAATATAAAAAGTTATCTTTATCTAACAGTGACTATCTCTAAACACAAACGATGTAGGTAACTTAAAACAATTTTGAAAAGGGTTGAGAATAGTAACGATTTCGCAAGGCAAACACCATATAGTGTCATCACAGGTATATTCTAATTTACTTAGTTCTAATAAAGAAATTGTTTAAAAATATATAACCAGTATTTATTTATGGTTGACAAAGACTAAAAATAACAGTCAAATAAGAAATTGTACACATAATCTCAATCAAAAAATATACGTAATAAATCTACTTACAAAAATGTTATTGACCTCTATAAAAGTTTCTCCGTCTCGTCTGTCTATTTACTGAACTTGTTAAACGAAAGTATCTTACAACTTCCAACTGACTATAACTACCTCGAAGTTACTGCGAATTTAGGTCTGATGGTCTGTGACCGTATATAATCTTCTACTGGTTCTGAGTACTGTCGGGGTACTTCTACAAATATGCTCTCAATTCCAGCAAATATTTATATCTGCGTTTTCTATATAAGATTACATTTGACTACCTCGTTGCGTGTTAGCCGAGAGTCTCGAGTTCGAATCCCGAGTCGGGCAAACTATTACCGAGTTTTAGTTTTCTGTTCTGCCCGGTACCTACCGAAGTCTAAAAATATGCCCGGTACCTATATGGCAATAGGCTCACTCCCTATTACATGGGACTAATAACATAAATAGTAAACAGTGGGTGTTACAGTGGCATAGTGCCATAATGTGCACCTCTGCTTACTCCTTCGAGGACAAAAGGTGTGTCATTATATTTGAATATGTTTTCACGAGTATCTACCTAGAAAATGCCTATAACTAACTTTGTTTAATATGAAACGGTCTTAAAAATGTCAAGATTATATCAAATAGAACAATATTTTATAAGGAGTCTTCATTAAAATGTTATCTTTAAAGGTACATACAAATCAGTTATTAAAACTGGCCTTAAGTGTGTGAATGTTACAGTTAAATAAACAAAACACACAAATCAAATCATTTAAATATTATTTGTCAGACTAAAATTGTAACTAAATTGGAGCTGACACTGAGTTTCAACTTACTTTTGCATTCGAACACTAGACGAGGCAATACGTCATCATTGATTACACGCAGTGTCCAACTAACACTGGCCACAATGATATTCGTGTGTTTGTTCATTGTTTTAGTATTTACTCCATTTATGAGTCAGCGATAATGACCTGTGTTTTCTGAAAGGTGTAAACCTGGATGTATTCAAAGCCCGAGTGAATAGGTTGCTTATGGGACGACGTGTTTAATCGTAGGCCGTATCATCGCTTACCACCTGACGAGATAGTCGTCAAACGTCGGTCCATCAAATATAAAAAACCTACTATCCAAAAATATATTTTTTATTATCTAAAAACATACATAACATCACGCCTTTTATCCCCAAAGGGGTAGGCAGAGGTGCACATTATACCACTGTACAATGTGACACCCACTTTTCATTATTTTAGGTTATGAGTCCCATGTAATAGGGGGTGAGCCTATTGCCATATACCGGGCACAATTCCAGTCTCCGTGTTACTACTGAGATTTTTTTAAAAACCTAGTAATATTTTGCCCGACCCGGGAATCCAACCCGAGATCCCTTGCCCGGCAGTCACACTTGCGACCACTCGACCAACGAGGTGTTTTTTTTGTAAATTACTCACTCGAGACTACTAAAAGCCATAGCTGTAAATAATTTAGCACGGTTAGGCAAAAAACTCAATTAACATGTCGAATCTTCACTCTATTCTTTGACGACAATATTGCGTGCGCAGAGTGGACGCTCCTCTAAATGACGCTATTAGGCGTCATTTCCTCATTTTATAAAATATTATATTGAACTATCACGTCATGGTGTATTCAAGGGGGGTCTTCATATTTATTAATGGCTTCTAATTGTATAAATAGAAATGTTCCAGTGATATCATGTGGTGTGTTGATGTAAATATTCGAAACGTTTAAGCTTAATTCCTAATTTGTTCTAAAGTGTTTCTCCCTTAAATTTTTTAAAATTTAATCTTCTCTCTGACGGCCTCGTTGGCCGATTGGTTGCAAGTGTGACTGCCGGGCAAGGGGTCTCGGTTTCGATTCCCGGGTCGGGCAAAGTATTTACTGGGTTTTTAAAAATCTCAGTAGTAGCACGGAGTCTGGAATTGTGCCCGGTATTCAAAATTCAAAATTCAAAATTCAAAATTCAATATTCAAACTTCCTTATTATCTTAAGAATTACACTATCTGTCTAACATTGAGGCAGTCCCAGTAAGTTATTATACAATACTTGTGTTGGGACTGACTCGATCCTTTCTTTATTTATTTGACACTCTTAAGAATAATAACCTCGAGATCTGCTAATTAAAGGAAAACAACAAAAATTAAAGTAGATATAGTAAAATAAGAAATAAAAAAGCTACAAATATAAAAAAACTATGGTAGAACGGTATATGGCAATAGGTTCACCCCCCTATTACATGGGACTCATAACATAAATAGTGAAAAATGATTGGAATATGAAATGTGACCGTTTTCTTTTTTTTTTAATTCGTTGCACCACACTAGGATTTTCTCCTGTGTCGTGGGTGCGTTTACAAACATACAATTTCACATGCACATCACACCCAGACCCGAAACAACAATTTATGGATCACACAAAGTGTTGTTCCGTGTGGGAATCGAACCCGCGACACGTTGCACGGCAGCCGGTTGCCCAGCCACCGCACCAACCGTGCAGTCTTTATAAACATACTGACGAAATCCAAATTACTAATTCTCGAGGGAATTAAAACATTTCCCAGTATGTGAAAATCGACTTTTTTCTGTTACAACAGAAGTAAGACGTCAAATCACAATACTTCTACCAATCCTCGACTATGCTAAATGAATGAATGTCATTTATTTCTCAGTACATGGTGCACACAGATCTTAAAATTAACAAAGTTCCACACATACTACCGTTACCGGTGTAGAAATATAAAATTGTATTAATTTATGTCTAATTAAAGAACAATTATATTAAAATTAGTATTATTATTATTGATAACAATTCAAATAAATTAAAACAGGTAAAGTCAGAAAATAAATTAGGAATGTCAATAAAATTAAGATGTCATGAAGAAATTATGTATCAGATATTGTAGTCAAATTTTAATATACTAAAAAGTCAATAAATTAATTGTCATAGCAAAACAGGAAGTCAGGTGAAAAATTTATAATTAATTTTGGTCAAAAAACATGGAGGCACTGATTAGCACGATGATACAATGATTTAAAAAGCTGCATACCTACAGCTGCTGTTACTTAGGAAGTCTCGGGTAGAATAAAAACTCTCCTGAACCAACCACTTTTGTAAGGCACGACAAAACGGTTTATATGGCAGCTCGCTAATTCCTCGGGGTAGACAGTTAAATATGAGCGGCGCCATATATGCACAACTTTTCCTATAAAGCTCTAGTTTAGGGATGGGCATTTTCAGGGGCAGCTGAGTGATCAAGCGTCTGTTAGCATTATCGTTAGCAACGAACAAATAACTATGATATTTCACAAACTTAGCCACTTCGTAAATATAAATGCTAGGAACAGTCAACAATCCTTTAGATTTAAATACGGGTAATGCTGATGCCAGCTATCTTGATCTCACCCAAGAACAATTAGACAAGCTTGAGCGCCTTTAAACTTTCTATCAGGTTTATATTTGGATTGCGCAAATATGACCATGTCTCCGAGTTCCGCAATAAGCTCAAATGGCTGCCTATTCGCCTTCGCCGGAATACTCACATTCTTTCACTTCTATACAATGTACTCTTTAATCCCACTACCCCTTTTTATCTAAAAGAGCGTTTTACGTACCTTGGCAACTCACATACGAAGTTTTTAAGATCATCGGAGAGCTTGAAATTAAACGTCTGTTTGCATTCCACTACATTTTTCGACAAGTCCTATACAGTACAAGCAGCACGGTTGTGGAATGCTCTACCGATTGCAGTGAGGCGAGCTCAAACCATATCACAATTTAAAAAACTAGTTAAAGAATTTTATCTAACTTTATAGTTTTTTCTTGTCTCCTACTTAACATGGTAACACACGTACACATACATGCATAAACGCACACACGCACACTTACACACCATATGTATTATGTTCTATTTTATATATTCTTATTTTTATAACTTTTATGTAGGCATATACATACATATATTTATATTTATATTTATTTTTTTTTTTGATGCCTTATTATAGCTTATTTATTTATTATTACCTTTTTTTAAGGTGTGAATATTTTAGTTCATAGTTATTTATATTTTAAGTTGTATATATTTTCATTTAGTTATATTTATATATATATATATATATATGTATATATACATATATAATTTATTTATACATATTACGGTTTACACGGTATTATTATTATTTTCTTTTTAAAGTCTTTAACTTGTACACTTGACGACCCATATCTGACTCCTATTACAGCTCCATCCAAAGGTTGTCTGTAAGAGATCGCCTTGTGCGATAAGACCGCCCATTGTGCACTATATTAATTGTTGTTTGTCCTATGTGTTTATGTGGTGTACAATAAAGAATATTATTATTATTATTATGTATATCTTTACCATTCACGGGACCACAGGGTCCCGGTCATTTGGGAGGCGTACGAGGGGCCGAAGCCAACTGCGCAGAGGCCCTTTAGACAACTTTAATCTAAATGTAATGGAGACACAAACCGGCGACTATCCCTGTATGCACTATGGAAATGCACCCAAGGACAGTCCCCGGTTAGTGTAGGACTATTGTGAATAATGGAAAAAAAAGGTAGGGCTATGGATGGGTTGCTGTGGACTGGGAAATTGGGAACTATGGATGGCTATGGCACCTGCCGAAACAATGTAATTATTACACGTAAAAATGGCAGGCGGAGACTCGCCAGCTCACCGACCGGGCCCCGGGAATGGTTGATAGATATAGCAACATAGGGGCAACGAGAATGTGAGTGGCTGAAGGGTCAAGAAACTACCACCGCTTTCTACTCAGATCATCTGCTCCAGCTGAAGCCTCCTGCATCCCTGGCCCACTCGCGACTTACGAATAGTTTCTTACCCTCCGAGCAGGATCACTGCTCTCGCGACTCCACTCTGGACGGCCAATGAAGGCAAGCCAGAGGTGGGAGACCTGTTCCTTGTCATCGTTCACTCCAGCCAGCCAATTAAGGCAAGCCGGAGAAGAAGGAACGGTGACTTCTCCCTGGAGCACTCGGGATGATGGTATCGCCCGCGGGATCGCTAATGCCCGTCACCTCGCCTCAAGGTGCCCTGCGGGCACCTTATTATTATTCTCTTTATTTATTTTCATACTTGATTTATATATTTTTAAATATTTCATTATATGTATATAAAAAAAAAAACATTTAAAAATATAAAAAGCAGTAGCCCACCAGTAACGGGAGAAATCCAAGCTACCGGTGGTCAGGGCTCCAGAGAAAGGAATTTCCGGACAATACGCGCCGTGTCCAGAAGTACTGCTTTCTGCATCAGGCCCTTGACCCAACCATCTAACGCTAGCCTACTCAGATGTTGGTCGAGGCTTTTAGCAATTAAGCCATTGGCAGATACGACTATCGGCACAATGACTGCTGAATCCACATCCCACATGTCGACAATCTCATGAGCTAAATCAAGATATTTACTTGCTTTATCTTTTTCAGCTTTCACAAGATTCTCGTCATGTGGGATTGTTATATCAACTATCATTGTGCGACGGCTTGGTCGATCTATCACCACAATGTCAGGTTTGTTTGCAACAATTGTCCTGTCTGTGATGATAGTTCGATCCCAATACAGTGTGACATCTCCATTTTCAAGAACTGGGTCAGGCAGATACTTATAATACGGCACTTCAGATTCTACAAGTTTATATTTCAAAGCAAGTTTTTGATGAATAATCCTGGCTACAAGATTATGTCTATGCAAGTATTCTCCATTAGCTAAGTGAGAACAACCCGAAATTATATGCCGAATGTATTCCCCAGGATGATGACATGCCCGACAAATGTCAACAGTTCCATCCTTTATAATATATTTTCGATAATTGTTCGTCATCATAACTTCGTCCATAATTGCACAGACAAAACCTTCCGTTTCTCCAAATAAGTTACTGAAACGTAGCCAGGATACGGACGCTAAGAAATCCGTATTTGGCCCATGTAAGGCTCGATAGTAGCGTCCGTGCAACTCCTTACTTTGCCACACATTCCTGCGATCATTAGTGCTTAGTATTATAGGTTCTCTCCAGTTCTCGTTAGCCAAGGAGAGCGGAGTAAGCCCTTTGTCCACAGCGACAACATCTCTATGCATCCCCACGTCCATTTTCAAGAAATACTTTCGGAGACTGCACACTTCACTATTGTGGAGGGTTTTTGCATTTAAAAAGCCTCGCCCCCCACATTTACGCGGAATGTACAGTCTCATTATCGACGATCGTGGGTGATGCATTCGATGTTCAGTCAGCAATGAACGAACTTTTCTATCCAGGGTGTCCAGTTCCGTTTGAGTCCACTTGAGTATGCCAAAAGAGTACATGAGTACTGGCATGACCCAACCGTTGTAGGCGCGCACCTTGTTGCCGCCTGATAAAAGACTATAAAGTACTTTTATCAGGCGGTCAAAGAAACGCTCCCGTAACGATTGCTTCATGACAGTCACATCGATGCCTAACGCTTCTGACATACCCAGGTACTTATAGGTTTCGGTTGAGGAAAGGGGTCTGAAGCTTGTAGAATCAGAGTTCTGTGTCCCATCTGATTCCACAATTTCCCCCCTCTTTACATGCAGAACTGCACATTTGTCCACACCAAATTCCATCCTAATGGCATTACTGAACGTTTCAGTGACATTCAGTAACCTCATTAGATGTAAGTTGTTTGGAGCAAATAGCTTTAAGTCATCCATGTAAAGTAGGTGGGATATAATTTGTCCCCCTCTTCTCAACCTATATCCTAACCCCGAGCCCTCCAACAAAGTGCTTAGAGGATTCAGGGCTAAGCAAAACCATATTGGACTCAAACTATCACCCTGAAATATACCCCGCTCAATCCTAATGGGTTCATCGTTCCCACAGATCTGTCCACATCCTGGATAGCGAAGAACCGTTCTCCATTGTCTCATACATGACAACAGGAAGGTACGTAGAGCTGTATCAACTTTGTATAGCTCCAGCACCCTCATGAGCCATGTATGTGGCACGGAGTCATAGGCCTTCTTATAATCTATCCAGCATGTGGACAAATTCTTGTGAGATCTACGGACCTGTTGGCAAATGGACATGTCAATGAGGAGCAGCTCCTTAGTACCACGAGATCCATTCCTACATCCATTTTGAGAGGCAGACATTATATTATTGTCTTCAATATGTTTATTAAGCTTTGCTCTCAAAATGGATGTAAGAAGTTTGTAAATAGTGGGTAGGCACGTAATCGGCCGATAGTTTTTGGGTTCCGTGGTACTTCCAGATTTATGGAGCAGGTGGGTTAACCCTGTCGTAAGGAATTGGGGCAAAGATCCAGACTCCAAAGCTGACTGGAATTGAGATGCCAAGCAACTATGCGAACTGATAAACCATCTTATCCAAAAATTATTATTATTATTATTATTACCTCCTTTTCTGCATACCCCTTCAGAGAACTATACAAAAATATTACTTATACAGAAATCAATAAGAAATGTATAGAATATTACATGAAATACTTGTAATTCAGTGCACGTAGTTCATGCATTGGAAACTAACGTAGCCTGTATTCACGTGTCTGTACAATTTATTGCAGGAATGCATTTCACATAAAATGCTATGACAATGCTTTTGAATAGTTTTATTGTGATTTGATTTTGTGCCTGGTTGGGTATTTTGGTATTTCATGAGATATACTAAATTAATTATTATGTTTTTCGATTTACTCACGTAATTATTTGACGAGAAACTCGACTAGTTTTAAGCTATGGTAGAGGCTCATATTCATATTCAGAATTCCACGACCCGCGATGCAGCGATTGTCGCGATGCAACTCGCTGCTATTGAGCCTTTAGGATAATTACGTAAGTAAGCCAAATAACATAATAATTAATTGCAAGTTTATTTACCATACAATGGGCTGTCGTGGTTTAATTTGATTTTATCGATGGTTGAGCTACTATTTCAAATGTGCGTCTACTAGACAGTCATTAGATAGTTTATTTAGAAGAATCGCCAAAATATTGCCTTTTTTTTCAGATTCTATGCTATCTGTGAAAATTTAATTATAGTAAAATCTTTACAACACTTTGTTTAACCTGGAAATTGAACCATACGCTTTGCACTTTAACTTTGACTTTGTACTTTAGTTTTGACTTTACAGTTGCACTTACGCACATTCCACGAATGTGCTGCAAAGAAAAGTGAAGGAGTATCTCAAATTGCAATAGTCATTTTTAATATCATCCTACTGATATCATAAAATGCGAAATTTTGTGAGGATGTTTAAGTGTGTGTGTATGTGCGTGTGTTTGTTATTCTTTCACGTCAAAATGGTTGAAGGGATCGAGATAAAATTTTGAAAAGGGGTAGTTTATAGTCTAGCATTACAGATAGGCCACTTTTTATACCATGAGAACGCGCGAAGCCGTTGGCAGATGCTAGTACTATAAAACTCTATACATAATAGTACACTCATTAAGAAAAATAACCCTGGTGATTTTGCACTGGGAAAGCTTTATACAAGTGGACGAATGGCCGCCAGATGTCGCCTCTTAGTTTATTTTCTTTCATAACTTACACAGTATGGCTTGTCCCATGTATTCTTCTACAAATAAAGCAATGGAATATATTTTCCTTTTATTTCTCTTTTTTTCTTTGAAAGTTTTTATGAATTGAACATTCATATAGCTTTATTGTTATTTTTGTACTCATTCAGATACATTTCATACATAGATCGTCAAATGAATGATCTTTAATTCGATCCTTGAATTTAAGTATTATTGCAGTACTATTCATTTGTACTAGCGTGTAGAGATTACAGTTAATTCTATGATGTAACCATATACATGTCTTAATTCTAGACTTCATGCCATAGCTGAGAATTTCCGAAAATTGAAAAAACCGCAGTCATAGTATTCTCTCAAACAAATAGGTCACTCAGGCTATATTGTATGCATACATACGAAGTTCTCAAATGACACTCCTCAATTGTAATTAACTCGTCGAGTACCGGTTTTGTAGACACAATTATAGAACAATAGGTTGCGGTCACCGGTGACCGCTTGGTGTTTGACAGTTTAAACTTCAATGAGTTATGGGGTTCGGGCCCGGCGTGACCCCATGACGTCACGACTTGACCTGACCCCAGTTATCTTAGCCACAACGACTGTGCATAATGTCTGCTAGCTATGCATGCAGATCAATCTACACTAATCTTTCAATCGTTTCATTGAATTTTCGACTTTATATTAAAATAATAAAGTTGGAAATCGAATGAAGAAATTTGGCATAAAGGAGTAGCTTGATCCGCTGGTTCCCTGTACAAAGAAGGAATGGGTGTTATATGGAATATTTTAGAAAATGGGACCAACATTATCTTGAATTTTGCATTAAATTACTGTTTGTTGTGAGTTGTATTGTAACTGCAAATGTGTGTTTGTTGATGTTTTTCGTTTTGGTCTAGTGAAGTATTAAGTGTAATTATTGGATTACATTTTTCACTAGGCTATTAAAATACACCAAATCTTGCGGATTTAGACCCGGTAGGACTAAATAATATACTTTTCAAAGTAGTCAAAAGTCACTCCACTTAGAATATCAAGATCCTTAATGTTGAGTGTATCAGTGTTGCTAAGTATCAATGTATTTACAATTCAATCTTAACCACACTCAAAAACCTACCAGACCACACCAGAAACAGTAAGAAACTAAGTATACACATACATACAAGGAAAATTAATTAAGAAACTGCCCGTTAAGAAGTATATTGCACCATTCCAAGCACTTTATAAAACTGTTAAATACCACCTCATGTTCTCAGATAATCCCTCGGTGTTCAAACTCCTTCAGGCGAGGAGAAGGTGGATTATATTCTTCAGAAGCAACTCCACAATGTCTTAGCATTTTATTCTTTTAGAGTAGCGTAGGTACTCCACTCCATAGGGATTACATTTTTCTGTAAAGGGTTAAATGTAAAGCTTTTTAGATAATCGTGTTATATATAATGTTATTTTTTGTATATTTATGTATGTCAGTCTTGTTTTAGTTTGTCAGTTTGTTCTTGGAATTTGACAGTGAAGTTCTTAAAAGAAAATGATGAAATAATAATGCGTGATATAAAAACAACAAGAAATATTTTCGTTTATATAAAAATGATTTGGGAATAAGATATGTGACACCATGATGTCTGAATCCATGCTTACTATTAAGAATTTGGAATGTACAAAGCTCAGTATCATTAAAGCAGTCAGTCTAGTACCGAGCCAAAGAATGCAATTAAACATTACAATGGTTTTAATTAAAAAGTAAGACAAGATAAAATATCCTTTCGCCTGCGTCTAGCAGCTCGTCTACTGGTACAGCCATTCCTGCAAGCAGCTTAAACAAAATGTAATCAGATTTTAACTGAAAATTTCAGAGGAAAAACACTAACATTTTAATCACAGAATGTTTCTGGAAAACAGAACATATTTTTGGAATATGGAACACGTTTCTGGAACGGATTTTGATCAAGAATTTTCATTCATTTCGTGTACCTTTGAAATATATTAATGGCGACGCTTGGCTATTGAAGTGTAGGTAGAACTGGAGGTATGAGCAAAGATGTGCTAATTATGGAGTTTTCCGTGTTCAATGTTTGTGTAGATACCTATGATTCTATGTACCTACTTATATGTATGTATGTACCTAAATAATGATTTAGGTACAGGTTAGGTGAAATTGGACATACCGAATGCGGTATGTCCAATTTCAATGAAGTGGGTATTTGCAGCACATGAATTTCGAGACTCATCTCGAAATAATTAATAATAATCTGAATTACTATTCCGATTCAGATGTATTGGATGTTATTTAGCATACAAACTACAATATAAATCTTCTGTTTGCTCCGTCGTAGTCTTCTAGGAAGAAATGAATATGACTAAATTAAGAAGATCGTCATTTAGCTACTTCTCTATATAATACATTTTTGGTAACTTTGAATTTACCTCTACATTTGCTTCAAACTACTTATCATTCACTCTATAATATTTTTTTCTTCACTGTTCTAATAAATACACGTACAATAATTTTAGACTGCGAAAATAAGACTATCTTCAACTTCCCAAGACATTACCAAATCGAGTCTAAAGTTGAAGTTGTTCCATTTTAAAAAGGAACTCGTGTAAGCGAAACGCCTTCTTCAAAGGATTCCCTTACAATTTAGTACGGAGCTGTTCTTCCATACTCTTGATATTTTATACCTTTTGTGTTTTAAAGCGGTTCGACGCCTTCACTTCAATGGATTGACCACATGTAAGATTTGTAAAGCTACTTGTGTCTTTGTGTGGAACTAGGTCTTTTCTTCTTTAGCTAGTTTCTCTCTTATGTGCTCTGTTCTTATGTGAGTTGTTGCTTTATACGTTTCTCTAAAGACTGAGCTATAAAATGGTGGAAAATTTTGAAATTTTATAGACAGTGGTTAAGGTTATAACAATAAGAAATCCGACTTCACAGGAACACTCGCATCTTATGTCTTCTTTTCAATATACTTTTTAATCCTGATTATCCCTCTTACCTCCGTGAACGTTTTTCCTTTGCCCGCCCTCCTGAGGCTCTTTCCCGATCTCATCTTAAATCTAATCTTTCTGTTGTCTCACACAATACTGATTTTTACACCTATTCCTTCACTGTTCATGCAGTGCGACTTTGGAATTCCCTACCACCTAATATCCGTGATTCTAAATCCATCCCAATCTTTAAAAGACACGTAAGGGAGCACTACCTTTCCTCATCTTGTTCAAATTAGTGTCATATATATATATATATATATATATATATATATATATATATTATACATACCTATATATATATATATATATACATACCTATATATATATATATATATATATATATATATATATATAGGTATGTATAATATGTTTATTTGTAATATACTCTAATATGTGTATTATTTGATGTATCTATCATATGTATGTATAGGTTTATGTATTTTATTGTGATCTATTTATTTAATACATTTCATGTCATGTTACGCACAGTGTCTCTGTTTTTACCGTTTTTCCTGTCGAAGGACTGCAGGAAGAGATTCCTTCGGGAATATGTAGTACCTATGTACCTCCAAAATATTTATATATGTGTTCTCCTGTGTACTGTCTGTGTGTTGTGCATAAATAGATAAATAAATAAATAAATAAATAAATAAGAAATTGGTGTTTGATAAGGCGTTAACTTTTAGCATTTTTGTTTTATTTGTGGAAGCTTTATTTTATTGTTGCATTTATTTGTATAGTTTACAGAGCAAAGGTATTTTAATTGGAACGAACTACAGATAGATCATTTCGAAAACGGGTTTTGAAATAAGGTTTTTAATCTCCCTGTGTCTCGATTAAACATTTACTATATGAGTTTACATGTTTTGGGATAGCCCTGCAACGTAACTAACCAGCATCTGCTAAGCACAAACTAGACCCTAGTTACTACGAGGGGGGCTGGGATGCAGTCTCCTCCTATTGCGAAGCAGTCATGCTAGCTAAGAAGGAGATGGGACGCGTGAGGCAGCGAAGCGCTGCCTCCCCGCAACCCAGCCATCGCGAAGGACACACCGGGCGTCGGGATCGCGAGACGATCTTCGGCCACCGTAAGCGCGGGCCTGCAGACGGCGAGCATAGGTAGCCACCCATGGGAGCCCCCGTCCGACCAGAAACAGACCCGAGCGTACGGCGCGTCGCGTTCCGCGCGCGCCTCAAAGGGCCATCTGACCACCACAGATGGGGCCCAATAGGGCCGATGCCGATTCGGAGTCGCGGAGAACCTAACGGGTAACCGGGGCTTCGGCTCGTCGTGCAGGACAAGGAACGGGGTGGTTTTTAGTCAGTAAGAGTCTGACACTCCCCCCCGGCTCATCCAGGCGGGAGCAGTCATTCGATGATTTTCCGCCCTTAAAAAAAGACCCTATTTACTAGTATATATTCTCAGTTTATAGTTCGATGAGGGTATAATAAACTTACCGCAAGATAACTGGCAAAAAGATTCATACAAAGCATTTCAAGACTCCTCCAGAAGTAATAACCATGATCCTCCCATGTCACACAAGCCTCTGCCAGTGTATTGACACTAATATGGTATAAAATGTTTATTCTCCCGTCATAAACTAGGTCATAAACTGAGCTGGATAGTGCAATAAATCCATTTGATTTATACAAACGATTCCGTTCACTATTACTGCTGACTTGAGGGCTTCAATGTGTATAAATTATTTGGTATAGGCTAGTTTTTGGTCTATTGAAGTGGGGGTTTTTCTAGCTTTATTGAAAATCGTAAGTATTTGGTTTTTTAAGTTAACATCAACAGCCTATAAGTGCCCACTGGTGAGCAAAGCCTCTTCTCACATGGAGAAGGTTTGAGCATAAATCATCACGCTTACTCATTGCGGGTTGGCGATTTCAAACTTGTGATTAGAAATAATGAGTCCAGCTTTTGTCTCGATGTTTTCCTTCACCGTTTGTAACTCGAAACAGTCACTTTGGTACTTGCCATTGGTAAGTTTCGAACCCACACCCTCATGCATGAGAAGCGGGCGTCTTAACCTCCGGGAACATAAACGATTGGTATAACATCCAACTAGGCATTAATGTCATGGTATATAGGTAGCTTTGTTTTTTTTTTGTTACTAGTCTAAAATTACAGAAACATTGTAATCAATATAGAGCGTTATTGAAAGTTTGACCTGACCCTTGCATTGAATCGAAATAACATAGATACCTACAAAAATGATCAGCACATTTCTACAAATGAACAATAGATAAACGTATCTAGAACAACTTTGGATAAAGGACTGACGATTTTAGCAGACCTTAAAATCCTAAGATCCTAGTAATTCTCTTGAAATCTTTTTTTAATGTAGTAAAATGTTGCCAGAAGAGTTTGCCAATTTCATGATTAATTCCTCGATAAATTTTGGCGCGCAATCTGACAGATGTCTCCCGCCCTTTTTCCAACATGGCCGCCGCTTCGAGACAATGTCATTAAGAATTCATTACAAAAAATAATTATTGTTATAAAAAATAACAGCTTTCAATAGCCCAGTTTTATTATTTAGATTCTAAGAAGAGACTATTTGAAGATTTCCACAAAAAGATGTTATTGTGCCAAATAACAATGTATTTTTATGATGTCTGCCTAGGTGGAACTTATTTTATCTTTGTTGCCGGTCCAGTACTGAGTCAGGTAAACAGATTAGATATATCATAAGTACCGATTTCAAATAGTACAAATAAGATATCGATTTCCTGCAAAAACATACATAGGTCTGTTTATTTTATTACTGCTTTTCTTGTTATTGGACCCTGAAACCCATAATTTCAATACGTTATCACCTACTGCTGACTCGAGCCACGAGATTAATTTCCAAGTTGAATCAAGTAGATATGTATTTTGTTTATTTCAGCAGTCGAAATATTTGTTTTTTTTAAACATTGGCCTCACTAGGATTTTCTCCTATCTCATGAGTGCGTTTACAAACATACAAGTTCACATAAAGCTTACACCCAGACCTAGATCAACAATTTGTGGAACACACAAATAGTTGCTCCGTGCGGGAACCTAACCCGCGACACGTTGCGCGGCAGCTGATTACCAAGCCACCGGACCAACCGTGCCGTCAATATTTAAAATACACTGGAATAGATAGAATGTACTGACGTGTGGCAATAGATTCGCATCAAAAAAGTCCCAACAGCAAAAATAATATGTCTGTAGGCAATCAAAACAAACAAATATCAGCTTTATAGATTACCTACATAAAGGGTTACATCGTATCGTAAATAATTTTCCTATAGTTTACGAACACTACATAGTGAGTTCAAGGTATTTGAGTGAGTTTATTGTTTTGATTGTAATCTAAGTACGACTTTCCGCTGGGCTTTCATGTCGGAGTGACGTGAATTATTCCGTAAGGGGCGAAGGTTTGGTGCAAAGCATTAGTTAATAGCGATTTTACTTCGAAATAGTAACTTTGTCTCTCTCCGCGGACTCCAACATACAATGTTATTACGTTGGTTCATCAACAGCCTATAAATGCCCACTGCTGAGCAAAGCCTCTTCTCACACGGAGAAGGTTAGAGCGTTAATCACCACGCTTGCTCAATGCGGGTTGGCAATTTCAAACTTATAATTAGAAATTATAAGTCCAGGTTTCCTCACGATGTTTTTCCTTCACCGTTTGTCAGTGGTGTCTAAATAATCTTAGAAAGTACATATAACTCGGAAAAAGTCACATTGGTACTTGCCGTTGGTAGGTTTCGAACCCGCACCCTCATGCATGAGAAGTGGGCGTCTTAAACCTCCGGGCCACCACGACGTTACGTTGGTTGCGTTCGTCATTCTTTGTTTTTATGATTTTGTTATGTTTTGTTTTAAATAAAAGAAAAGAGATTATTTCGTTTTAAAACGCCGGCATCACATCTGTGACTCCTCTGGTGTTCCGTTGCGTAAGCGATTAGTGCCGCTCATGGACACCCCATGGGCGGCGCTAATCGCTTACCATCAAATGAATCCGACAGCTCGTATGCCTTCTATTCCATAAAAAAATAGTACCTAACCTAGATGTAGTTTTTAAGGCCTAGGTTTTTAATGCCCAGCTATCGGATCGGAGAAACCTGTCATGATAGTACAAGTAAGGTTATATAAATAAAGAAATAAGTAGTAATGTTCGCAACATGAGGATGTTGCGAACATGTTGCTTTGTGTCACGTCATTCACGAAGGACACTTAGTAATATTTTGATACTCCTCTTATGTTTTCAAACATGTGGTTAATATATCTACCATAAGACAATATAAAGCTTGGTAACCCCAGAAAATGTAAACAAAGTTACACTTATGTAGGTACAATGGCCAGCACATTAATCTACACCCATGTGTAATTTTTTTCGATGGATTTTCCATTTTATATTCAAACAACAGAGTTGTAAATCTAATAATAAATCTGACCGAAGAGTAGGTTCACCTGCTGTCGTCTGTACCCATTTTTCTACAGGTAAAAATAAATAATTTTCAAAATCTCTTGCAACTTGTACCATACGAGCGTAGAAGTTAAAAGCTCCATAGTAACACGGAAGGCAGCAATTATTGTTTGTTAGTACACGCCCTAGCATTGTGTACGTAGCCTAATTGTTAGCTATACAACCTAGTTTTCTCGGCGTAACAACCTGACTTGCATTGTTAATATTGGAGTATTGTTATCTTCTTCTTTAGTTGGCATCTGATAGGTTTAGCTTGGACAATGAAAATGTGCATTGTAAATATTAAACTGCATAATTATTATTACTACTAGGTTCTTTCGCGCGGTTTTACACGCTCTGCTCAGCTCCTTTCAGTCGTAGCGTGATGTTATATAGCCTATAACCATCCTCGATAAATGCACTATCCAACACAAAACGAATTATTCAAATCAGACTTGCAGTTACGGTGATTAGCGCATTCAAACAAACAAACAAAAAAACAATCTTTTCCGCTTTATATAATAGTACAAGATAAGATGTTAAAATATCAATTTTGAGTACCTGCTTAGATACCAATTTCTCAGAGAATGAAACCTCCCTTTGGTCTACAACCAGTGTCATGACCACGTTCCTCAAAAACAAACATACCTACTCACTTTCATTTCACATGTGTAGGTACATGTAAACTTATATGTCTTTATCTCATGAGAGTACGCAGACATTGATTGTTGTTAACCATGATGATAGTACCTAACAGGAAATGAGACAAAATGGTAATAGCAGGAAAGCTATTAATTATCATAATTTTAGCTTAACAAAAATACTCAAACCCCAATTTCAACATATCAATGAAAACAAACACTAGACCAACTATACTACTATACATATAAATCTCTAGATCGATTTCGATAATGGTGGCCAGTCTGTCTAACTAGACCAGCCCACTACACAGGAGATATTATAGTACACAAGTGTACGCATACACGGGTGCACTCTGATCTGTTCCCTCATTCTGTGACCTCGACGGGACGGCAGACCGATACGACCGGAGAGAAAATAAAATAAATAAAAATAAAAAAGTGTTTATTGCAACAAAAACCTTAGACACACAGTTTATGAATACTAACATCTAAACTAGGCCGAGCCTGTACCTTAGATGTTAGTTCCTTCCAATTGATACAATATATTATTTACAATTTATAGTTTGTAATGTTTTATTTCCATTGATATCCAATGCACGAGTATGACAATACAATAAAACAACCTTGAGAGACAGGAGGGTACCTAATAAAACATACTGTACACAATATCAAACTTTTTATGAACCACCCGCACAGAATGAATTCACTTAAGTATAGTTAAACCACTAAAACAATGAACTTAGATAATAATAATAATATTATGTATATGACGGCGCCGCCGTCATTATTGAACAAACAACTGGCCGACGTCACTTCAACCCCACCACCGAGTGATATATAAAGCAGCGCAAGCGCAAGCTCGGGGGAGTCGTTCGTCGATCGTTGCCCAGTTCACACGTTACGCAATCGCTGAGTAATTTTATTGTGCACTGTCGAAAGTAAACGTTACTTTAATTACGAAGATTTAATTGTTTTATTACTGCATAAACATACCTCTACCGATATATATGACGAAGAGGGTTCTCGCTTGACATCGCCCACACCATCATTCCGACATCAGAAGTGGGATGGACCAGGATTATTGAAAATGTTAAAATTATCGGAGCCGGTTCGTGAAGAACTACCTACATGCAAATGCGACAAAGAAGATAGTGCTGCAAGATTGGAAATGCCTAGCTATACATAGCTAGGTACTCAGTAGTGAAGATTCAACGTGGCTAACGTTGAGGCAGCTACTTCGAACTGAATCGCTATCTGAAGCAGCAAATGAAGACATGACGTGGTCCCAATTCAAGCCGAAATACATTGGCGTCCAGTGACAGCATGAGATACGCGGCGTTAACGCAGCGTTTGGTGAGCGGCGTGTTGATGTCTGCAATTGGACACTGCTCCCATCGGGATTATACCAGGTGACTTTGTTCCATTTATTATGATTCCGATGATACCATATGGGTCAAAAACGAGTCAAAGACTTGAGTTTACAATTGTTAGTTTTCCAATTTGTTTTATTTTATTTTTGTCGGGTAGTTATTTAAAGAAAATAGCCGTGATGTTTTAGATCCGAGATTATACATGGTCATTAGAATTACGTCTGATAGTGTTACTTTGTGTTGCGTATTGTTAGGTAATATCTCAAGTAGTAGGCTTTCATTTGGTTGGAACTTGGAGGTATGGTTTCCGCGAGGTAGATGCAGAATTAAGTGGTGCTTGCTGTCTAACGCGGTACAGAGTATTGAGAAAAGTAGTTTATAACAAATAAAGGTCAAAAGCTGCTAATTAAAAAGTAGTTAAAGTCAGAATTGAAGAGACCTCTAAAGTCCTACATTCATTTAGGATTATTGTTGGGTTGGAAAATAGTTAAAGCGCTAAGAATACTCTGATGAGAAACATGCTTCCCTTGATCTTGCCATTAGGATTTGTTATAATTAGGGCCTTTCAGTACCTAGTGAGTTAGTAATTGTATGGGTAAAACTTTTCATTTATTCTACTATATCGTGTGTGCTAGTCATAGTCGTTACTGGGGCAGGGACTCGAGTCCATATAATGAAACTACAGTCGTGGCTGACTTGTGACTCTGAAACACTGGAGTAACTATCCACACTTGTGTAGTGTATCAATTGTGGTTACCTTGAAAATCTTGATGGCTGTTGATCATTTATTTTGATTTAAAGGACCTTGAGATATGTTTTCGCTAAGTGCGTTGTAGTGAGTAGATAGGCTGTTCGGTGGTTATTCCAGATGTAGTGAAGTCGGGTTTTGTCTAATAGAGAAAACGCGGAGTAATGAGACTCTGCATTTCATTATTATATTGCGTCTTACAAAAAATGTCGATCGCAGCGCCTATAAGTTACGTAAAATGTCGAGTAATTTAATTGTAACAGATGAAATTGAAATGCAGTAGATCTGAGGACTAAGGATGAGGAGAATATCTGATCAACAGGTTCTTTGAGAATTTTATAAAGTGTCAATGTCATGAGTTGCACTCAACACCTATAAATCGCATACCCACACTTCATTTTTCATTTTTTTTGGGTGGATCGAACACATATTGAAAGATAAAGTGTTTAAAGAGATATCCGGCGTCAAGGATTTAAGACCAGCTCCTTGATCACTGGTTTCCTGCCTAGATAACTACACCCAGTTGTACGGTCTCTTCTTTGTGCCTTCAGGCTTAATTCATTCTGTCTCCTGCAGTAATATTCACCGAGGGAAGTGGAAACTATAGTTTTTTTCTTC